>JASDQU010739710.1:85727-113872 GCA_032191745.1 Picea mariana | reverse complement strand
ATAAATGGGTTTGGGTAAGTCATTTCCCTTGAGTGGCCGACTCATCCTTTATTGAAAGTGCATTTGCCACAAAATTTTGCTTCCCTTTTTTTATAGATGATTTCAAAATCATAACCCATTATCTTGGTCACCCATTATTGTTGTTCTTCTGAAGATAGTTTCCGTTCCAAGAGGTATTTAAGACTATCATGATATGTTTTGACCTTGAAGTGCCTACCTATTAGGTAAGGGTACCATTTATTCAATGCATGTAGTATTACCATCATTTCCTTCTCATAAATGGGTTTGGGTAAGTCATTTCCCTTGAGTGGCCGACTTTCAAAAGCAAGGGGCCTTCCTTCTTGCATTAGGACAACACCAATGCCATTTCTCGAGGCATCACATTCCACAATAAAGGTTTTTGTGAAGTCTGGTGTGGTCAANAATTCCATTAAAGGTGTTGTTATTCTTCCATAGTTCCGAACAAACTTGCGGTAGTAACTTGTCAAACCCAAAAATCCTCTAAGATTCTTCAATGTTTTGGGAATCGACCAGTCCATCATGGCTTTAATCTTGTTAGGGTATATCTTGACACCTTCATGAGATATAATATGACCCAAATACTCTACCTCCTTCACCCCAAAGAAACATTTGGATGGTTTGGCATATAGTTGTTGCTCCTTTAGTAGTTGTAGCACCTTGCCAACATGTCGCACATGATCCTCCCAAGACTTGCTGTAGATTAATATATCATCAAAAAATAATAACACAAATTTTCAAAGGAAGGGCTTGAAAATGGAATTCATCAACCCTTAGAATGTGGAAGGTGCATTTGTAAGGCCAAAAGGCATGACCAAAAATTTATAATGGCCTTCATGAGTTCAAAATGTTGTTTTTGGGATATCTTCTTCCTTCATTCTAATATGATGATACCCTGAACGAAGATCCAACTTTGTGAAATAGATTTCTCCATGTAGTTCATATAACAGTTCATCAATGATGAGAATGGGAAACTTATCTTTAGTAGTGATCTTATTGAGCTCTCTATAATCTGGACACATATGCCATGAGCCATCTTTCTTGAGTACCATTACCACCGATGCAGAGTAAGAACTTTGGCTAGGTCTAATAATGCCAGCCTCTAACATTTATTCAACCATACGCTCAATTTCACTCTTATGGGCATAAGGGTATATGTAGGGCCTGATGTTAGGAGGAACACTCCCAGGAATTAGGTGAATAGCATGATCATGATTTCGAGTGGGTGGAAGACCTTTTGGCAATATCTTCAAATACTTTGGAATGCTTATCAATGATCCATTGAAGATCTAGGGGAATAGATGGCTTAGATGTTTGAACATCTAGTGAGCATAGTTGTGCAATTACACCCTCCTGTCCCTTTCTCAATAATTTTGTCATGTCATTAGAGCTTATCACCTTACTGGGTTTCCTTGTGATACCTCTTAAGTCAATTTCTTTTCCTTCTAATGTAAATTTCATGAAAAGTGCTTGAAAATTAAAAGCCACTGTTCCTAATGATTGTAACCATTGGATTCCTAGTACGACATCAACACCACCCATGGGTATAACAATCATTGGACTATTCATTACATATTCCCCCATAGTAAGATTGATCTTATTGCATTTTCCTGAGTAATTAATAGTTCCTACATTTACAATCATTACTTGAAACTCCGGTGTTGGATATACAAAATAATTGCAAGCTTTGGCTAATTTATAGTGAATGAAATTATGAGTACTACCAGAATCAATTAGGACTATTACCTTTTTCTTTTTGATATAATTCCAACCAATGCATTACATGATATCATGGGATTCAACTCTTCAGAAGAAATCGCTTCTATGTTTTCATCTTGAGATGGTTCTTGTTCTTGTTCTTGTTCTTCTTCCTCTTCACAATCTATGTAGAATAATTTCTTCTCACCACACTTATGTCCCTTACTATACTTGATGTCATAATTAAAGCATAAACCTTTTTCTTTTCTTTCCTCCAATAGTTGATGTGACAACCTTGTAGGTTGAGGTGTTTTAGAAGAAGGAGCATTATTCTCTTGATAGATGTTAGGAGTGGTCTTTCTAGTATCCATAGCCATATTTTTACTTTCAACATTTCTTGCCACCCTGAATGCATTCTCTAATGATTTAGGTTCCCAAAGGAGAACCTCATGTTGAATTTTATCTCTTAAAGTTCCTATGAATAGATTAATCAAGTGCTCATCTGAAATATCTGTTACCTTTATATTCAATCTTTGGAAGTTCTCAATGTGCTCTGCAACTGAACCCTTTGCTTGAGATTTATCAATTGGCTAAAGAATGTATTGCTCCTTGTATCCTCATAGTGTGCTATCATTTCTTCCATGAAAATTGTCCAAGTGACGAGTGATTTACGAGAACAAATCCATCGATACCACACAAATTGATTTGTTTCTAAATATAAAGAAGCAATTTGTACCTTTTATGTATGTGGCACATCATGTAGATCAAAGAATTGCTCCATCTGAAGTATCCATGTGATTGGGTCCTTGCCATCAAACTTCCTCATATCAATCTTAGGAAAGTGGTTGGTCTTCAACCCAAAGTTGGAGTTTCTCCATTCTTGATTCATCTTCCTTGTGTCCTCATCATGAATTTCATGGGATACATTTTCACTTTCAGGTGTCCTCTCTATTAGGATTTTTTTTAATTCTTCCATGATCTCCCTTTTTAAACCATCCATCATCCCTTGTAGTTCATCTTTTGTTACTGTCTTCTTTTGTAAATCATTTATGTCCCTATGCATTTCTTCATCTTCATCAAGTGTCCAAGTAGGACTGTATGGAGGCTTATTTGGTGTAGAAGTTCCCTTTTTTGGTGGCATGTTGGCCAAGTATGACTTTGAAACCTTGATTTCAAGGTGGTTATGCTAGACGATCTTTCTTCTGCTGTATCTCCAAAATTTCAGCACTTTTGGGTATGGAAATTTCTTTTTTGTAGTTCTCTGATATTTCTTCTCTGCAATGCAACAGGTCTGATCAAAATTGGATCTGACAAGTGGAATTTATGGTAACTTCCCCACAAATTGCTGATTTTCCCCTTCCAGAAGAGCGTACTTGTAAAGCGTGCCAAGATCACAATATTTGATATTTGATTATGAAACTTGTACCATAAATACTACGGACTGTCCACTATCCAATGCAACTGGTCTCACTTAATTTGGATACTCACTGAAGAAGATATCATTTTTTTACTCATAAGACCTATTTGAGACAAGTTAATATGACTAGTTAGATACCCTATCTTGCAGAGTTTGTATCTACAAAAGTAAGATGACCTAGAATCTGAAATTTTTATCACAACTAACTTGATAATTTCTCTAAATATCCTCTAGACTTCAGGGTCTGAAACATGACAGAAAAATTTTCATAGAGAAAATTCCGCGATGACTAATTTCAGGATGATTCCAGAACCCTATATTACACATGCTATATCTCCAAAAGTTTAAGGCCTTAGGAGCTGAAATTTGAACCCAACGTACCTTGATTCGTCTACTAAATATTCTCCAAGGGGTTCCTTTTGAAACATCGTAGAAAAAAAAATATAGCAAAAATTCCAAGGTGTCTCAGATGTAGCAGCGAAACCCCAAGACCTTGAGCTCCGATACCAAATGTTAAGAACCAAATATCAAGATAGCATAGAAAAACCTCAGAATAAGTACTCAACGCCTTGAAAAAGAGACAATTTCAAATAATAAGCCTCTTGGATGGGGCAACCTCCTTATACACCACATAAATTTCCAAATACCAAATGATTCCAAATGAAAAGGTCTCCTTGGTATATATAGGAGACTAGGAGGTACAATTACAACTAATTGACCCAAGCTAACATAAATAAAATAACATTACTAATGTAATATGCCCCAATTAAGGGGTAATGTGCCACTATTTGGGTCTTAACAATGGCATTTGAACAAATAAAGAAACTAAATGCATTATAAATAGACTTTCCACAAATTGTGGAGTATTTCATAAATCTAGTTGTGCATGATAGAAGTGGTGAGTTAGATCATTGCAAGGAGATTATCTATTTAAAGGAAATATATGTACTCCCAAATGTTCATTGGACAAAAGTTTGGTTAAATAATTGTATAGTGGAGGATTAACATACTTTGGAAGGGATGTAACCCAAAATATTATTGAATAAAGATATTATTTGCCAAGCTTGAGTAGAGATGTAAGAAGGTTAGTTAAGACATGTCAAATTTGTCATGTGGTTAAGGCAACTAGCTAGAATACAAGTTCGCATATGCCATTACATGTTCCTAGGTGGCCATGGAAGGATATAAGTTTGAATTTTGTTTTAGGGTTACCTACAACTCATAAAGGATATGACTTGTTATTTGTAGTGGTAGATGGGTTTTCCAAAATGAAGTGCTTTTCCTTGTACGATGACTATGACCGATACAAGTCATTGTGTTGATTTAATTTTCAATGAAATTATGAAGATAAATGGACTATTAAAGACCATTACTTCAAATAGAGATGATAGGTTTCTTAGTCATTTTTAGAGGACGACATGGAACAATTTGGGTACAAAGTTACAATGCAACTTATCATGTTACCCACAAAAAGATGGATAAAGTGAGGTGGTGAATTGAAGCTTAGTTAATTTTCTGAGATGTCTAGCACATATAGATCAAAGTAGTGGGATACTTTTGTAGCACAGGTTCAATTTTCATATAATAGGCAATGAATAGATCTATATAATTATTTCCATTTCAAATTGTGTACATGTGTGATACAAAGGGAGTTACAAATCCAATTGCTTCACCTATTAAAATGCAAAATGCAAAGGAGTGATGTTGCAAATGAGAGTTTTGCATGCACAATTATAGGAGAATTTGAGGGAAATAAACATGAGATACAACGGGCATGCAGATAAGATGAAGATATATAAGGGATTCCAAGTAGGTGAATTGGTGATGGTTCATTTGAGCAAGGATTTTTATCCCAAGGGAAAATTTAACATGCTAAATGTGAAGAAGATTGGACCTCGTCAAATCAAGAGGAGTTTAAGATATAATTTTTCTGAAGTTAAACTACTGGAAGAAATGAATATTTTACATATCTTTCATATGAAAGACCTTTATGATTTTGCAGGTTTCGACTTAGATGAAGTTGTAGATGAGGAGAATGAGAATGAAGAACCATATTGAATTGAACACATTTCGAGGAAAGAGAAACCATAAATAATATTTGGAATAGAAATTATTCAAGGCACAAGGTACAAAATACAAATAATATGAAATGTAGAGGTGAACCTAGTATAGAGAGCACATGAATCTCACATCTAGAGTTTCAACAATTGTGCAAGGAGAAAATGATAGTTGAGGAAGTGAGGATTGGGTTACATGTGAAGAAATGAAGCATTTTCAACAACGAGGGTTTGATGCAAGAGCATTGTGATGCATGCTTTATTTGGTACACATAAAGGATGATAAGCAAATAAAACACACAGGAAGAAATGGTATAGTTTAGTGTGCATATGAAAACAGAATGGTTGGCGCAGAGAGCCATATACACAAGAAGAAAAAATGCGGCACACATGAAATAATGTGAATGGTTAGACATGGGAAATATAAACAATAAACACATGGAAATATAAGCAAACAACATAGTTACCAACTTAACAAGAGCTTTATAAAGTTCTCGTTTTTTGGGGGGTCACATGTTTTACCCCGTTTTTAAAAATGGTGCTACGAGTATCACCCCCCCCTCCCCTTTTAGGTGCTTTTTTGATATTTTAAATTTTCTGATCCATAATGTTTCCACATTGTTTTTTAAATGCCTATTTTTTCATCTATTTTCAAATTTTTCAATTTTTGTTTCAACGATGTTTTCAGTCATTTTTCCATGCTTCTTTCAATATTAAAAATATTTTTACCATTTACTTTTTTGAAATTATGATTTTTCATATAATTGTGTCTCCTTAATTAATTTATGGTTCTATACTTTTAAAATATAGTGGAAAACATCATTTTTAACACATTGTTTACCTTTACTTCAATACATAGAAAATAATTGTAGTTAAATAACACAATTTTTGAATATTTAGCAAACAAATATACATTTTACAACCATATATAATAAAAAGAACTATACATTTTGGTGCCTATTCGTTTAAAATAACATGTCAAATAAAACATTTTTAAGGACATAATTGAATAAACAAAAATGTAAATTTTATAAAAAATTAACATTTTTTTTTCTCCATATTTTTATACATTTGAAGTAAAAAAATAACATTTAATAAATTTTTCCCTATTATAGTGATTCACATACAAATAAAAGTAAAAAGAAAACAATATATATATATTTTTTATCATAAAACAAGAATAGATACATATTCAATCTTATTTTAAAATATGAAAGTCAAAAGATTACAGTTATAGCTCATAAAAAATTGCAAAATTGAGCATCATCTTCAAGGGCATCTTAAAACTAATTGACAATATCATATATCCCAAATTCATTATTATGAACAGACACATTATCATATTCTTCGATATCATTTTGTTCTTCCATTGTGTCATTTTGCTCTTCCATTGGGTCTTTGATATCCACAAGTTCTCCAAAGTGATCCTTTTCAATCAATCCTCCTAATGGTACTTGAGGTTCCTTTGACATTTTTTCCACCTTTGATTCACTAAAATATCCTTTCCTCAAACCAACTTCTTGCATTTCATTTGGAAGAGATGGAATAACATGAATTCTTTGTTGAATAAAACCACACTATATTAGGTCACTTTCAATGGCTATGCAATTTCTTCCTTTTTGTAAGCAACACGCTAATATTGTATCTAATCACCAAATACAAAATAAATGATGAAGTTAAATACTGTAAAACACCATAAATTAAAAATAATTTAAGATTGAAGTATGATTTAATAAATGTTAGATCACAATTCTTACTAGAACCCGATAACAAATCCAAAACCCAATCTCCTTCATTTGAAATGTATTTATAAGATAATTAATTAATGATTGTGGTTTTTTATAAATGTTAACCATTTCTCCTTTCAAATCATTTTCCTCATATGTTAGCTTTCTAACCACATCATTGTAAACCAATAAACTACTAGGCCTCCCTCCATCCTTTACATTGAAAATAATAGAATTATAAGAATCATCTTTTCTCCGGGTTGCAAGATGTATACTCTCAATATCACGTGTAAATGGTTCTCTATTGGAGCTTTGAATGGATTGTGCCTGTAACATAAATAAGTGCAAATTCAATTAACTTGTCAATTAATAAAATTGATTTCTAATCTTAATTGCTAAAGATACACTTTCAATATCTTACCAAATAAGCTGTATCCTTGTCTTTTCTTTTCCCTTGAAGCTTGATTGTACTAATCCTTGTTGTGTGTCTGAATGAAAAACCAAAAATCTCCAAAATGGTAATGTTTTGACTTCCATAAATCCCATAACCACTTTATTAAAAGTTTTGTAACTATAAGGCTCAATATCATATCCAATGTTTTGGATATTATAACCATGAGGGATATCCACAATAAGTAGGGAGTATTCAGTTTTAGGAACAATATTTGCAATTTGTTCATAATCACCTAATATCACTTTTTACTRAACAATGTCGAGCCCATTCCAAATGTAGTGATCAAGGGTGTCATCAAGTTCAACAATTTGAACATGTTTCATTCGTTCTGTTTCAAACTTGGATTTTTTAATAAAACTTTTGAAGGTTTCARGTACTCCATCTMCATTCTTCTTTGGCATATTTAATGAAACAGACAAACATATATTTATATATCTATAACTATTAAAATAGAAATAAATTAACCTACAAACGAATAATATGAATGTAATAAATCAACATACCTTTTTGAATGCACCAAAAAATATTTTCAATACTGTTGTAGAGCTTGAATCTAGATAGTTGAGTTTAACATCATCCCAACTTTCTTCATTCAACATCTTAACCATTTCCTCTTGTATTCTCATATACACCTTATGACTAAATAATAAAAAAATAGTGTTATAATTGTTATCACTCCAAGAGTCACTCTAGGTTGTAGATCAAGTGAGCTTGGTAACTTAATCAAATGCTTAAATAAGGGTATAAATTGGATCAAGTTGAATGACTTGATGCGATCTCACTTAATCCATACACATATGAATACACTCAGACAGATAAAGCTTTCAATTATACTTGTTCAGAAAGTTTATAGAGAAGGAATTTGATGAAGAATACTTATTCCACTAGCAGAAACACACATACAGTAGCATACATGAATGACCAGCTATAACAAGTAAAATTACTTGTGATTCTAGTTTATCAATGCAAAGACAAGATAACAGTTATCGATCATTAGATAAACATAGAAAAATGAACATAATATTCACCGACAGGTACAGAAAGAAAAGAATATGAAGGTCTGAACATATATAGTGAAAGAAGCTTATATTCCAACATATAGTCAAAGGGGTCTTTCATATAAGAGTTCAGTCAAATCTCCAAAGTCGAACCTTTTCTAATGTAGCTTCCATAGGCTTAAATAACCTTTACAAACTTCGATTAAGATCCTCAAAAACTGAATCTAATAACCACTTATCAAATCAAATCAAAGCTAATTACAGAAAGATAGGATGAGATCCTATTTTTAAGGGATAAGAATCCCTTTCAAAGTCTTGGTCTTCAGCTGCCACTCGAAACATCTTGGAGAAGATCAGGGCCTTCTCGAATCATATTCACCACCTGGGCTATGAATCATAACTGAAAATGATGAAGAGAAAGTCAAAATTGACTAAATATGAAACAATCTGCCACATACATGAGTTTGTAGCGCAAAATACTACAAGAAGAAGGCTTGTGCTGAAAACTTGTTGTATACATTGTTTTTGTCTCCTTGAGTTGTTTTAAACACCTTGCATTTTCTCTTGGAGGTTGGCTGGAGGTCACAGAAGGTGTCACCACTGTGCTTCTTATTGTTGAGAGATAAATTCAGTCATCTTCAGTCATCATCCTCCTACCTCACAAATCATCTTGATTCGATTAGAAGTGTAAAACTGCTAGCCCTTGGCATTAGTCCACTTCACACCTAGTTTTGGTCTAGGCCCCATTCCATTCTTTTCATGGCTTTCTTGTAGTGCATGTACTAATTTGAATGAAGGTGGAAAAGATATAGTCCGATTGCAAAGAGACTTCTTTCCATCCGGATATCCATATTGAGATTCAACTCCATTCTCAGTAAGATTTAGGTTAAAGTCGTGTTTACTAGCATGAACTTCACATTGACATAATTATTTGTATCTTTTTCCACATCATTTCTGTAAACAAACTTCAAATCTATCTTATCATTTTGCTTTCAATTAGCAAACATGATTTCCCTTTTTTTAAAATCACTATGGACATGAGAATGTTCATCCTTAGTTCCTCATACTTGACTACAACTATGGATATGCTGCCCTTTTTCACCAATACCCAAGCTCTTGGATGGAATCCTTTAGTGAAATTTGTACAATACGACCCATCACCTACAGAGTTGGCTTGGGTTCTTTCCCTGTCATGACATCATGTGCGTTTCTTAGCTTCGGGTGCTGTCGATTTTCACATTCCGAATGAATGGTTACTACATGAATAACATTGAGCTCTACAAGTTGTGATTTAGATCTTGCATTCTCCATGCTACCTAGATACAAGCACTGTGGTAAAATCTCTTATGGATATTCTGAAACCAAAGCTGTTTTGTGTGACTTTGTAACCAAAAATGGATACTGCTTTGCAAATGAGGAAAATGTGATCGCCTTAGTATCCCTGGTAGTAGTTGCAACAGTGTCATCTCTGCCCAAAATGACGAGGGATTTGAAAATGTTCTCTTTGGATTTGGATTGGAGGACAACATCGACATCATGGTTCTTCTTCTCCAACCTGCGTTTCTTCTTATTGCTGAGAGAGGGAGGGAGATCGGGGACTGTTGGGCTCATATTTTGATTGTTTTGTGGTGATGATTGAATCCTTTTTGCACCGATATTATATGTTTTATTAACCATTTGAAGAAGTTTTCAAAGGATTTTGTATCAATTCAGCATGGATTTATAACATGTATGCGAAATCAATGTTTTGCAATGGTTTTGAGTTAAATTCGATTTGATTTGATGTTTATAAGGATCTAATGTGTGATCTATGTGTAACAGGGAGAATTCACAGTTTGAGCCTCCATCCGATAGCTCATTCGACACTCCATCTAGCACCCAATCCGGTACGCGATCCGACAGTCCATCCAACACGCGATCCAACACTTGGAGCACAGGCGATTTGGCGGTTGACGCATTGGCGACCTATGTTGGGCGTATCAATGATCTGGGTTTTATGCCCTTTCGTGGCCTCCAACTATAGAGCTCACGACATATCAGATTAGGTGGTTATGTTGAGTGGCTCATTCAGTTTCTAGAAGCTAAGGTTGTTAGAGCGCACTTAATGGAAATGGCCATTTTTAGAGGAGGTCGACCCTTCCAGTGGTTGACCTCTCGAACTGTAATCGCTATAAATACCACCAGTAGTGTCCAGACCATGAGACCGAATTTTACGAATACATTTCATTGTGTAATTGAGACATCTTTGCAAATTTATGTTCAGACTGCGTTTTTTAAGTTAATGACAAAATTGTGTTGATTTGAACTTGCGATTTGCTGTTGAGGAGTAGCCACTACTTGCTGGGGGGGGGCACCAGTGGTCTAGGTGAATACTTAGATATATAGATTGTGTGTTTCATTTGTGTAGTTATCATTCAATTCATTTCTCTGTTATATGTATTTTGTAGTTTTAAATACCGTGTTTGCTGTTTATAATTTAATTGTCTAATTTCTCTTTTGCAGGTTGTTTGTAGGAGATAGTTATTTGTTATGTTGTGTCTTTTATTTTTTAGTGACTGGCTTGCAATTTACTAACTTAGATGGTGTGTTAAAATGTTAAATTGATTTCTGCAAGTTAAAACAGAGTAGTATTTAGAACAGAGGATTAGTTTAGACAAAGTTTCTTTTGCAACTTCGATGGATAAATAATTGCAAGTTTTATTAGTTGATTTAATTCTCAGTTTAGTTATGCTTTCATAGATCTATTTTTCTTATCAATCTTGTTTTAGTATGCTAAGATAGAAGTAGATTTTGGATTATGTTTTTACAAGCATTCTAGTTTGAAATCTGAGTTTTTAATAATAGGATTAGCTTAGTTAAATTTATGAGATCTCAGTTCTAGATTTGAATTGCAATTTTAATTAGAAGTTTGAATTTGCATTAAGCTTTTAGTCATACATTTATAATCTTGCAAATTTACTTGAGTTAGTATAAGAGTGTTTGAATTAGTATAAGAGTATTTTTAATCATCGATGATTGATGCATGAAATTTAGAGATCACTTGGATTTTCAGGATATTTAATGTTTCTTCTATGATGACAAAGCTTTCATTAGATTGCTTGATTCACACCTTTCATTTCTCTGTAGAATTCAACATTGAATTAAGCCCTCTTGAGCTATCATTAATAATCAGATGCCATTGTGATGTTATTAGGCACCGAAGACATAATCATCATCTTTGAATTTCCTGTTATTGCAAATTAAGAATAGTTTTGATTAATTTTTGAATACAACCATAATGCTTTTTGATTAAGTAGGTTAAGTTTTCTCCTTTGCAAAATAGAAATGATTATGAGTTTTGTTTTAAGAATCTAGATTTTACTTGCTGAATAGTTTTGATAGGTTAGTTGTTTGATTTCTTATTTGCTTTAAGATAAAATATCAAAAGTAATTTACTTGTTGTTGTTCATTAGATTGAATAGATTAACGTGTTCAAAGTAGGGTTTGATTTGCTTCTTTAGGAATAATCCATCGATTCATTGTTTGACGCTGCTTAGGGTAAATAGTTTAGGTTCATTAATAGGGTTTGCTAATTGATAAAAAAAATGAAAGAGTCATTGCTTAAATAGATTAACCCTTAGATAGACCATCTCCTTAGTTAGACCATACTTCCTCTAGCTTTTCTGCCTTGGCACATACAATGCTACAACTCTAAGTTTACTTACCCCAGGTTGACAATTTAATTGAGGGACTTAGTGCATATAGAACACCCATCATTTTTGGCATCATTTCCGGGGAGTTGTCTTAAGGTAGGAAATAGTTAGGATATAGATCATTTCTGAACCTTGGCATTAGTTTGGTGGCGGGGAAACTTTAAGACGAGAGGTAAGAACCTGCACATCTGTTATAGCAGGTTCCCCCAAACCCACTGATAGTTTTTTTTTTTATCTGCTTTCATGAACAAACCTAGGGACCCAAAGGGAAGATACATTAAAACCAAACCAAAATTTTCGACCAAGGTTCCTTCTGACCTTTTTGGGGAAAGGAACACTCCACTCATAAACTCCGCAGACCGATACCGAAAAGTAGGGGTTAGCTCAACCCAAAGAGATAAAGCAGTCTTTGAAGAGACCAAAACATGGAGCACTATAGAACAGAAAATTGAAGCATCAATAATAGTGGGACATGAGGCAAGACCACTCGAGCTTTCCATAGAACCAACCAACATAACCTTTGTTTTTTCACCACCATCAGGAGACCCTAACTTTGTAGACATCATAGACCCTGAATAGGTGAATACTTTGTTTGGTAGTTCATCCAATATAATTGTTTCCCAAGTTGAAGAAATTTTTTTGGCACCAATAGTCTCAACCGACTTGAGTAGAGTCCCATAAAAAATGAGGATGATGATATTCCCATTGATGATAGTTTCCCAGATGAGCACCTTTTTTGCCTTTCTATAAATACCCCATGGTTTTCAGATATGGAAAACTGTTTGGCCACTAGGAAGTTACCATCTCATTTGTCACCTCATGAAAAGCGTAGAATTATTATGCAAAGTACCAATTACTCTTGGGTTGGCCATGACCTGTTTCGTACTAGTCCAGACTTGATTATTTGTAGATGTGTCCGAGAAGATGAGATACCATAAATCCTACGATGTTTTCATGATGGACCATGTGGTGGCCATTTTTATGACAAACGTACAACATATAAGGTGTTACATTTAGGTTACTATTGGCCTAGCATCTTTAGGGATGCTGCCAAGTATGTGAGGAGTTGCGATAGATGTCAAAGGATAGGAAGACCCATGTCAATTGACAAAATACCCTTGCGTGCCCAAGTTATGATAGAACCTTTCGAGAAATGGGACCTTGACTTTGTAGGACCAATTTCACCCATGTCTCGTAAGAAAAATTATATTTTGGTTTGTACAGATTATGTCACCAAGTGGGTAGAAGCAAAATCCCTATTCAGGGCTACCGAAAAATTTGTTGTCGAATTCATTTATGAAGACATCTTTACCCGCTTTGGTGTTCTGTGTGAAATTGTTACAGACCAAGGCACTCAATTCACTTCCAAGCTGATGAGAGAATTAACGGAGAAATATGGGATCAAGCACTCCAAGTCTTCTCCATATCACCCACAAGATAATGGTAAGGTAGATTCCACAAACAAAGTTCTAGAAGCTATCTTAACAAAGACTGTTCAATTGCATCATCGGGATTGGGCTGATAGGCTTCCAGAGGCTTTGTGGGCATATCGAACCACCTATAGAAACACCACTGGGCATACCCCTTATGAGTTAGTGTATGGAAAACAAGTACTTCTACCAATAGAATTCCAAGTAAGGACCTTTTGTATTGCCACAAAATTGGGATTAAACTTAGATGAGGCTAAAAAACAATGAGTCCTACAATTAAACGAGTTCGATGAGATTAGGCAAGATGCCATCCAAAGAACAATATTAGTCCAAAACTAGAGGAGCAAGTGGCATGACAAGTTTATTAAGAAGAAACACTTCCAACCTAGTGATTGGGCTCTGTTGTTTGACTCCCGATTTAAAACTTTCAAAGGAAAACTTATCACTCAGTGGTTGGGTCCTTACGAGGTAGTCACCATGTATGACAATGGGGCTATTAAAATCAAAACAATTGATGATGGACAAGTCTCCTTTGTAGTAAATGGACACCGACTCAAACTTTATCACATACCCATTTCCAAATAAGATTTTCTACAGGTCATGTCAATTGAAAAGGCATTGGCCTTAGTAGATGGGGAAGTTCCTCCTTGTTCTTGAATGTTTTTCTGAATTTTCGACTGTACATATGTAAACAATTTTGAAGTATGTTGATAGACAATTCTAGAGATTTCTGTAGGTATTTATTTCACTAGGAGTAGACAATTTTAAGGAGACATAAAGGGAAGTATTTTCCTTCGAAATATTGCTATATTTAACTTTGTTGTATGCTATCAATTGAATAATGACTTGTGGTAATTAGCCACATTTTTGCAAAGATTTCCATCTTCTTTTTCTCAATGCATATTTAATGGTATTTGCTCCTAAAACCTTCACCACTAGAGGATATAAGGAAGTGCTACCTTGACCATCAAAGTTAGAGGTTACTCATACAGTTTGCCCAAGAATCCTGAGTAAGTGAGTAAAGTATATTTATTAAAGAGTAACAAGGAGGTCTAATTAGTGGTTAGCCATGGAAACATGACAATAACTTAAAAAATAAGAAAGTGAGTTGAGCCTAAAGATACCTTTCCGTTCTTTCCCAATGGTACCATCCACTACACTCTAAAAATGCTTGATTATATCATATCTTTAGATAGGCTACGACCGCTTAAGTACCCATTACACTAGGACCATCTCTAAGGAATACATAAAGGAGATTCATCCTCTAACATAAATACCATCCCAATCTAAAAAAGAGAAGAAAAAAAGATAATTTTTTTTTTTTTTTCAGACTTGTCCCCCCATCTTCTTGCACATAGAAATATTTATATTAAAATCTTAAAATATGGTGGGCCAACCTTTGATTGTGTAAGAGGGTAACCCACTGGGATATTGAACAGGTCTGCTGGTAGCGGGTACCGGCCTGTGGTATGACTAGGTAAACTCGCCGGAGTATTGAACAAGCTTGCTGGCAGCGGGGCATTCTCCCTAGTGAAGATGATAATCTGACAAAAAAATAAGAAATCCCTAAATCTTAAACTTGTCCTGATGTACAAAATTACTTGTAGACAAAGCTGAAAAAAAGTATGTATGGTTAAGCTAAGGTTAATGAACTCCATAAATCTTCCATTGGGAACTAGCTTTGAGACTATCTTAAAACTCTCTCGCCTACCTCTTCTTAACTATATGTAGGATGTTCTATCCTATTGGTGGGGCAATATTCTAACCGTCTCGTCAGACCGATATGTGGAATTTATCTCTACACTTAACATGCTGTAAATCTTCGGCTATTGGGAGAATTGACTGGTTTCCTATATTTTTGATTGTGAGGTGTCACAATACTTAGGAGTGGGGGAGGGGTTTCATGAGCTGACAAATGAAAATACTGCCTATCTATAATCCATGAAAATAATAAGTAGAATCTTTGTAAAAATTTCTGTATATTGTTTTCATGATACATGCTATTATATCAACAGTTATTTTTTATTGAAATTCTAAATTCACCGTGTGTTATAAACCTGCTATACATTTCTTCGACATACCTCTTAACTGGTTTTTTTTTTACACACTGTTCATTACAGACTTGTGTTACATGCCTTGAGATAGAGGAACATATTGTTATAGTGTGCAAGCACGATGACAAAGCAAGTAATAGTGGAACACTCTTATCCTATCTCTGCTCATATTCACGATGACCGTCATAAGTGTCTAAGCTGAGTATTATGGATAAACATTCATTACAAAATGAACAAATTCCATTTTTCATAGGAGTGCCATATGGAGTGCCATATGGAGTTCCATTTGGAAGACCATATGGGGTTCCATGTAGACGACTGGATGACGCGCCATATGAAGGATCGAATGACGACTGTAAGTGACCATGATTGCAAGTAAACATGGATCGTTTGAATTAATCTTCATATTCGTTAGTATTATGAGATGAATTAGATGGCATTTGATAATTAAATTATACAATCTCTAAATGCATTTTTACGATCAAATGTCCAAGTTGAAGACTTGGACATTGATCTAATTCTCTCATCATTATGATTGCCTCCAGAGGACACCCTTCGAATTAAAAATTGGCACAGTCATAGTCACACATGGAAAATCGTGTGTGATTAATTCACCAATGAATTCAACCATTTCCACCTTGATTGCATTAAAAATCGGAGGGTTAGTTCCAATTGCTATTTTACTAATGCTTTCTTCCTGTGTTGCGCTCATCCTTTGCCCAATTCCGCTCCTCTTCCCAATTGCGCTCATCCTCTGCCCAATTTTTCTCCTCTGCTCATCCTCCACACTGTAACCATGCCCAAACGATACGGGCCTTCCTCCTATGCCGACCTCTTGGCCATCCCCGCATTCACAGAGTGTAGGGAGGTCTTCCTTCGCGTAGGGTGGGGACCATTCTTGGCCTGTCTGCAGGGCCACGATGATGGCATTTAACTATGATTCGCCCTCAGGTTTGATGGAAGGATGGTGCGCGTGGGGTCTTTAGCCTTCTTGGTCTCTAAGGATTCAATTGCCTCAGCCACGAAGTTGCCAAGGGTTGGAGATCACTGGTTCAAGCACCACCAATTGCCATGACCAAGCTACAACATAGTTTTTAAGCCCGAGTTTCAAAATGTTTCTGGAGAAAAGAGGTACTCCAAAGAATGGATTAAAGATGAGCTGATTAATCCCCTAATTTTCATCACCAGAATTATCACTTATCAAGGTAGATACTCTTTTTTTAAAGCTTTCCATTTTCGTCTGTTAGCTCATTTCCAATTTAATAAGCCCTTGAATTTTCCTTTTTACTTCTTGAAAAGTCTTGAGAAGATGTCTTCCCAAGTACAAAATAATGTGGCCAATCCTCATAACAGTTTATTCCACCACGGCCTCATCAAATTGCTTGTCATAATCGAGTTGACAAAACAAGGGAAGACATGGGATGAATTCATCTGTCAATTTTCAAACCCCATCTCACAATCAAGACCAACAAGAAATCACTTGATTTAGGGACTATTACTCCATCCAAACCTCATTCTCCAAAGACTCCAAACCCTCCTACTCAAGCTATCTCTCTGCCTGAACAAAAGACTAAGAAACTTGTTGATACCCCTGCAGCCTCATCGGGCAAGAAAACTAAAAATCCTATTGATAATTCTCCAATGCCCTCAACATCTATTGGTCCTCAACCCAGGAAGTTACCAGAGGAAATTCAACAAGATTTCCTTGTAGTCCCTACAAATAGAAGAGGAGCCAATCGATTTAAAGGAGGATCTTTTCGAAAAAGTACTTGGAATGTAAGTGGGAAGCCTAATATAAAACCCCCAAGCACTTCAGACCCTATCCAAGTATATTCCGATCTTGAAAACCCCCATAAAATACTTAGGGAAGTTTTTGCAGAAGAGTTGGAGCCTAATAGAGAAGTAAAATCTGAACCTATTCCCTCTCATAAACCCTCTGTTACTCCTACCTCATAGATGCCTACACTAGATCCAAAAGCTGATAGACTCTCTACACCCATCAAGGGATCCAAGCCCTCCTCTGAGATATCTAATCATACTCCCATCATTGATAAATTACAAAAAGAAAATGATCAGTTGCTGCAACAATTGGAAGAGCGGAAGACCATGGATAGGCATATCCACCATGATAATGCAGTATTACAAGCAAAAGTGAATTCCCTCCAATGATTGGTTGATCAAATGACAAATTAAAATCATAGTCTCCATGCACAATTGAAACACCACAAGAGGGCCGAGACAAAGTCTTCAGGACAAGAAGCTTCTAAAGCTAATCCATCCCCTCCTAAGCAAGTCTAGTCATGTTGGGTAATTCATTTTTGTTTGCAGTGGGACCTGCAAATCCTTAGGCGTGGGGGTAATGTTGGGCTGGTATTTTGATTGTTTTGTGGTGACGATTGAATCCTTTTTGCACTTGTATTATATGTGTTATTAACCATTTTGAAGAAGTTTTCAAAGGATTTTCTATCAATTCAACATGCATTTATAACAGGTATGCGAAATCAATGTTTTGCGATGGTTTTGAGTTAAATTCGATTTGATTTGATGTTTATAAGGATCTAATGTGTGATCTGTGTGTAATAGGGCGAATTCGTAGTATGAGCCTCCATCTGGTAGCTCGTTCGACACTCCATCCAACACCCCATCTGGTTCGCAATCCAACATTCCATCCGACACGCGATCCAACACTTGGATTGTAGGCGAGTTGGTGGTTGACGCATTGGCAGTCTATGTTGGGTGAATCAACGATATGGGTTTTGTGCCCCCTCATGGCCTCCAGCTACAAAGCTCATGACATCTCAGATTAGGCGGTTATGCTAATCATTGAGTGGCTCATTCAGTTTCTAGAAGCCAAGGCTATTAGGGCACATTTAATGGAAGTTGCCATTTTTAGAGGAGGTCGACCCTTCCAGTGGTCGATCTCTTGAACTGTAATCACTATAAATACCACCAGTAGTGGCCATACCATAGGACAAAATTTTAAGAATACATTTCATTGTGTAATTGAGACATCTCTGCAAATTTATGTTCAGATTGCATTTTTTAAGTTAATGACATAATCGTGTTGATTTGAGCTTGCGATTTGCTGTTGAGGAGTAGCCATGACTGGGGGTTCCACCAGTGATCTTGGTGAATACTTAGATAGATAGATCATGTGTTTAATTTGTGCAGTTATCATTCAATTCATTTCTCTGTTATATGTAATTTGTAGTTTTAAATACTGTGTTCGTTGTTTATAATTTAATTGTCTAATGTCTCTTTTACAGGTTGCTTGTAGGGGATAGTTATTTGTTATGCTGTGTCTTTTATTTCTTAGTGACTGGATTGCAAGATACTAACTTAGATGTGTGTTAAAATGTTAAATTGATTTTTGCAAGTTAAAACAGAGTAGTATTTAGAACAGAGGATTAGTTTAGACAGAGTTTCTTTTGCAGCTTCGATGGATAAATAATTGCAAGTTTTATTAGTTGATTTAATTCTCAGTTTAGTTATGCTTTCATAGATCTATTTTGCTTATCAATCTTGTTTTAGTATGATAAGATAGAAGTAGATTTTGTATTATGTTTTTATAAGCATTCTAGTTTGAAATCTGAGTTTTTAATAATAGGATTAGCTTAGTTTAATTTATGAGATCTCAGTTCTAGATTTGAATTGTAATTTTAATTAGAAGTTTGAATTTGAATTAATCTTTTAGTCATAAGTTTATAATCTTGCAAATTTACTTGAGTTAGTATAAGAGTGTGTTTGAATTAGTATAAGAGTGTTTTTAATCATTGATGATTGATGGATGAAATTTAGAGATCACATGGATTTTCAGGATATTTAATGTTTCTTCTATGATGACAAAGCTTTCGTTAGATTGCTTGATTCACACCTTTCATTTCTCTGTATAAGTCAACATTGAATTAATCCCTCTTGAGCTATCATTAATAATCAGATGCCATCGTGATGTTATTAGGCATTGAAGACATAATCATCATCTTTGAATTTCCTGTTATTGCAAATTAAGAATAGTTTTGATTAATTTCTAAATAAAACCATAATGATTTTTGATTAAGTAGGTTAAGATTTCTCCTTTGCAAAATAGAAATAATTACGAGTTTTGTTTTAAGAATAGAGTTTACTTGCTGAATAGTTTTGATAGGTTAGTCGTTTGATTGCTTATTTGCTTTAAGATAAAATATCAAAAGTAATTTACTTGCTGTTGTTCATTAGATTGAATAGATTAACTTGTTCAAAGTAGGGTTTGATTTGCTTCTTTAGGAATAATCCATCGATTCATTGTTTGAAGCTGCTTAGGGTAAATAGTTCAGGTTCATTAATAGGGTTTGCTAATTGATAAAAAAATGAAAGAGTCATTGCTTAAATAGATTAACCCTTAGACCATACTTCCTCTAGCTTTTCTACCTTGGCACATACAGTGCTACAACTCTAAGTTTACTTACCCCGGGTTGACAATTTGATTGAGGGAGTTAGTGCATATAGAACACCCATTAGGGATGATGGAAGTAACAAGTAATACATCTCAATCCCACCAGCATTTGGAAGACCAAGGGAGGCATGCCAATTTCTTCTAGCTCTTCCCATCATTAGATACAAGCTTGCGCCTTTGCTTCTTGCACCGTTCATCATGAAATTGCTCATCATTAGAACCCTTTAACACAAAGTCAATTCCATAATCACCATAGTGCCATGATGAATCTGCATTGATGACAACAAATGATATATGCATAGTATCTGCATCATATGGCACCGTATGGGAGAAGCGTTCCTCCATGTTTCTCCAGACAACAAATCCAGAACAAAAAAATGGATCAATTAGAGCAATAAATAATCAAATCCACCAATATCCCTGGGCACAAGCCTGTTGAAATTTGCACGATATATCTACTAAACCATGCAGCTATTTCCCTGACACTTGTAAATCATAACATATCTGCTAGCAACTCGAAACTTGAATTGATAAACGGTGACTTCTGACACATATTCTTGTCCCCTCTGAATTCGACAACTAACTCTTTGAACACCTTCCAATACAACTGTAATATACTCTGTACACTGGGTTTTATTTTTATTTTACTCATTTAGAAAAATCCCACATGCATCGGGAATTTAGAGATTGTCATGCTTATATGTGCCAGTGCTCCTAGAGGTATTCGATGAGACATGTGGAAAGGTATCGGGCTTGGCACTGGGCTTGTGTGGTTTATTTATAGACTCGTGGACTCGGAGTTTGGTATATGTAGTCTGATTGTTATTTTTTGAAAATAAAGAAAACTATTTAAAATAGAGATGCTAGAAAGCCGATGAAAAAAGTAGAATTAGATGTGATACATTGTTGATCATCCCTTTGTTGAAAAGTAGAACTAGATGTGATTCCATTAGTTAACAATCCTTCATAAAATTTAAATTCTTCCTTATCATCACTATATTTGTCAAATATCGGAACATTAGGATAAAATCCTAATGGCAGAGATGGATATTTATGCAAAGAATTATCAACAATAGGGCTTCGAAACAAATCTGAAATAACATCACCTTCTTCCTCATCATCATCAACCTTTCCATAAAAAATTGAAACAAAAGGTACATAAGGAGAAAGATAGTCCTTTTGTTGTTCCTCCTTAAAAATGGATGATCTATGAAAATCCAGTTCCTCATGGCTGCTGCAATTTCCCTTTGTTTGCAAATCTGCAAACTGTGGGCTACCCATATTGATTTCAATTGGCATTTGACCAAAAGACAACTGATCATCTCTATTTGTAGCTAAATAAACCAACTCTTCAGATTCATAACAATCAGACTTAATGGTAGTAAGAGAACCTTCAACTTCTTCACTATTCATTTCTAGTTCATGTTTATGGGAAAACACATCACCTTGAAAGACATTAGAGAGTTGTGCATATTGTGAGGAAGAATGTTTTCTCTATCTATATCTTCAACCTCATTATGCAATTTATATTCCTCACAAAAATTTTCAAATAATAACTCATCTGAAAAGTGATTTTTGCAATACTCATTGAATACTCTGTGGAAATCCTCCAAGGATGAAATGTTGGAAGGTGGTAAAGAGAAATACCACTTACGTGCATCACCCTCCAATGAATGCATGAATATCTTCATATGAACATATTCATGGTGGAGATATAGTAGATCCATGCACTCATGGAACTTGATGAGGTGTCCTGCAGGATTGTCTTCTTTCCTCTCTCTGAACTGTTGAAGGCAATGTTCCCAAATATCCATAAGAGGTACTGGATATGGGAAACCAAGGACTGCAGAAAAGTTAAGAGGTGCAAACCTCCTAGCCAAAAGAGCAACAAATGCCTTTGACATTTGAATATTGTGGAGTCGCCATTGAATTCGTCCTTCATGGAGTCACCAGATAGAAGATTAAAACCAATATGATGCCCAACCTTTGTCTATCATCAAAATCTAGAACTATATCATCTCCCAGGGAAGCTTGCTTCAAACTCCTTTCCCCGACAACGACCCCAATTTGTTATCACTCCAAGAGTCACTCTAGGTTGTAGATCAAGTGAGCTTTGTAACTTAATCAAATGCTTAAATAAGGGTATAAATTGGATCAAGTTGAATGACTTAATGTGATCTCACTCACTCCATACACATATGGATATACTCAGACAGATAAGGCTTTCAACTATACTTGTTCAAAAAGTTTATAAAGAAGGAATTTGATGAAGAATACTTATTCCACTAGCAGAAACACACATACAGTAGCATACATGAATGGTCAGCTATAACATGTAAAATTACTTGTGATTCTAGTTTATCAATGCAAAGACAATATGACAGTTATCAGTCATTAGATAAACATAAAAAAATGAACATAATATTCACCCATAGGTACAGAAAGAAAAGAAGACGAAGGTCTGCACATATACAGTGAAAGAATCTTATATTCCAACATGTACTCAAAGAGGTCTTTTATACAAGAGTTCAGTCAAATCTCCAAAGTTGAACCTTTTCTAATGTAGCTTCCATAGGCTTAAATAGCCTTTACAAACTTCGACTAAGATCCTAAAAAACTGGATCTAATAACCACTTATCAAACAAAATCTAATCTAATTACAGAAAGATAGGATGAGATCCTATTTTTAAGGGATAAGAATCCCTTTCAAAGTCTCGGTCTTCAGCTGCCACTCAAACCATCTTAGAGAAGATCAGAGCCTTCTCGAATCATATTCACCACCTGGGCTGTTAATCATCACTGAAAATGCTGAAGAGAAAGTCAAAATTGACTAAATCTGAAACAATCTTCCACATACATGAGTTTGTAGCGGAGAATACTGCAAGAAGAAGGCTTGCGCTGACAACTTGCTATATACATTGTTTTTGTCTCCTTGAGTTGTTTTAAACACCTTGCATTTTCTCTTGGACGTTGGATGGAGGTCATAAAAGGTGTCACCACTCTGCTTCTTATTGCTGAGGGAGAAATTCAGTATTCTCCAGTCATCATCCTCCTACATCACAACTCATCTTGATTTGATTAGAAGTGTAAAATTGCAAGCCCTTGGCATTAGTCCACTTCACACGTAGTTTTGGTCTAGGTCCTATTATCCCTACTTTTTGGGATAACTAGGAGATCATGTCTCGAGGCCCACAGGTCCCATACATGGAGTACTGAGAGCAAGATTGACCTGAGCATGGCCTTGGAGGGCCCACCTTTTCTTCTTCCATCGTCTTTATCTTGTCAGCAACAACAACATCCATCACCATTGGCTTGGTCCAGTATCAAAAAAGGTTCTTGCTAAATGAGGTGATTAGTCCAGGTATCATGGTATGTGTCACTTTTGATCATTAAAATATTTAAATATATGCATCTGATTCCTTTTATTTCTAACGACTGCTTGGATCTTACATTTTCCCACTTGACCATGTTTGGGGGGATTGACATGGTGCCCTAGCAAGCATGTGTCTGTAGGTTTTGGTCTGCCAATGGGGAGGTTTTTGAAAATACATCATCCACTCCCATCATAGTACCACTGTTTCATCTTATTTCCTTCTCACTTGTCCCATTCCCCTCGTTCAGGCATTGGGTTGACCTATTTTAAGGACTGCACCTTATCTCGTGGGAAGAAGGGGCTAAAGGCCTAGAAGGTAAAAGCAAGCTGGTAAAAGATAAAAGCCTAAGAATAAAACCCTGAGATGCTTTGCCCAGGGATCCTTGAGAAAGAAATAAAAGGCTTCTCAGCAAGAAACAAGAGGGACCCAGAAAAATAATAAAACAAGACCTAGTAAGAGAATAGGGGGTCTCATCACGAGCCAAATTATTAGGTCCATGGGTACCTAGCAGTATGACATTGCCACCAACTGGTTACCACGCAAGGGCAATGAATTTTGGTTGCATGGCAAGGGAAAGGGGGTCTCATCACGAGCCAACTTTCTCATTTTTGTGAAAGTACTTGTGGGTAACACTGTCAGCTCTGGTCACCATGCCAAGGCAGTGTCACCTGATTAGCTCTTGAACAAAAAAAGAAAAAAAAAACAAAAAAAGAATAAAAAAGAATAAAGGCAAGAATGGGATTGGAAAGAATGCATCCATGACAGGTACAACTTGCCTTCTACAAAGGCACCCACAGGTAACACTTTTTCATCCTTGGCCCTCACTGCACCCACATGCTTGGACATCCCCTGACCACATCACCCACTTACATGGCTTGGATGAGGTCTCTTCCGGGAACTTTCCTTTTCCAGTAGACACTAGCCTAATAGGACACCTTGTCTTTTTCTCCAGACTTGTATTGCAGGCTTGTGTAACATCTTTGAGTTGTTAACTGAGGTATTAGGGACATCCCTATCAACATGTCTTGGTTTTCCCCTTGTTTGTCTTTAGGAATTTTCAAAATCTCCCTGCAAAAAAATCTAGGAATAATCAGATATAAAAATACGTAATTGTTTACAAAATAAGATACCGGTGCCTATAGTAACTTAATACGCATTGTAGCGTCAACCATATTTATAGACACCGATATATTATAACAATGTCGTTGTGAAATTGAAAACATTTTACAATTTTTTCTATTCAACCAGTGCTTTATGAATTCAAAAAAGAACAGTTTTCTAAGTACCGTTTATTACGCATTGTCGACCTATGAACAAATTTAAGACATGGCAATTTCCATATAAAAAATAATATTATTTCCATTTTAAACTCAATGGTGCTCTTTGTAAGAGAATGTGCCCCGATGCTTATCTAGGTACAATGTGCACCACCGACCGCAATTTTTTTTTTTTAATATTATTTCTAATTTAAATTAAGCGATGTTGTTGACATAAAGATACAGGTCGACACTCTTCCTATGTACATAGCGCATCATTAACCGTGAAACCATTTAAAAAAAACTGATAATGACATGATGGTTTGGGATCCAATGCAATGAGTGGTTTCATTGCAATGGATAGGAAACACCCATATATAAATAAACAAACCCCATAAAAACTTTTTCTTAAAAAAAATTATCCTTGTGAAATATAGAAAGAGAAAATAAAAAAACAATGAGGAAATTAGGGCTTCCAATACTAAATGAAACTATGAAACCTTTTTTTTGTTCGAGAATACATTGAAAATTGTTTGAATCAAATAGGAGAAAGATTACGATGATTAATAGAATGAAATCATTTACCCGAAATTTCTCCTCTATAGATTTGGATGTGATCTATAGTAATCCCTTTAAAATTTGTCTCTTAAAAAAAAATCTACCCACTATGAAGTCTTTGCTGACAAATATTTGTTGCACAAATCTCCCTTCTAAATTTTGGCAAAAAAATAAAAGAATGAATACAATTTTCATTTATAAACACAAAAACTAAAATTCCCGCTCATTTTTTCGTTGTATATTTCAACACATTGATGACAAATGCGTGCGCTGTTTTTTTCGAAACTTACATTTTCAGTGCATTGCATAGTGAGTAGCGCACTGGTGTGGTGTGTATGTATAACACACCAATTTATATTTTGTAATAAATTTCAACCCATTGATAGTAAGTGCACATTATTTTTCTAACTTGCTTAAGTCGATGCACTATATAATTAGAAATGCATTGGTGCGGTGTGTAAGTAATAATGCATCGTAAAACAATTTAATTTGTCAAATTAAAATGAAAACATCCACACTTAAATTTTGCGGAGGTTTTTCTTTGCAAAGGAAATAACAGAGGTCAGTCTTCGGTGCTTCGTTCAATTAAACACACCGGTGCATTTTGTTTATCAAAACACATCGGGAGATGTTTATATGATTAAGCGCACTGTTCATTTATAAAATTTATTTGAAATTTTGTTTGAATATAGATTATTCTATGCTTCCCAGGATGATGGTTTTGTCTTAAATGGAGGAAAAAAATGAATTATAATATCAAATGGCTAGTTCTTCAGATTCCAACTCATTCCATATCATTGGAAGTCCTTCAAGTTTTCTCACGCCGATTGCAGTGCATCTAGATTTTATTTATAATTTATCTATCTCATTGAATTTATGTTATGTATGTAGGTGCAGTTGAAAAATTGTTCATCGAACTTTGGAGGATCAAGATTCATGATCAACTTCAAATGCTCAAGATAGTCCTGTATTCCCAAAATTCCGCAAGCTCTTATCAGGAGAAAGATACCACAAACAAATGTTTGATGAAAATGGACAACTTCTTTACCCTACCAATCATAACATGCCATCTTCCAACAACCAACCTAGGTCAATGATATTACACCATGAATTGGATCTATTTTATGTAGACACCCGTAGCACGTGAGAAAACGATGATTGAGTAATTGTATTTTTGGATTTTCAATGGAACTAATGTATATGTATTGATTAACTCGACATTTGTTTTATAAAGTGGTTGGTTGCATGTTTATTATTTGGAATTTTTTTCCATGCTTATAATAAGTGTTTGGTATAATGTTTGAACATATTAAACACATCATGTTACTAATATTATCGATGTAATGTTCAATATTTTTACAATCAAGATTATGATGACGAGTGACCTGTCCACCATCTACTGTTGCACCCCACTACAATGTTAAGTCGTGAGCTTGTTGCTAAATGAGCACAACTCGGAGATGAATCATACTGAGAATGCTTGAAACAACCACCTATTCATTTCCCACTACGTCTTGAGTCACCAATTCAAAACCTCTACAGTAACGCTAGTTATTCACATGTTGGGGATGAAGGAAATGATATAGAGGCTGGTATGGATAAATTCTTGCAGGATACCGAATCCATGGAGGGAAAGTTGTTAGATTCATTCCATCAAAATGAACTAGGGGATGATGTTGATATCGTAGATACCTTCTTCGAAAGCTTGAAATTTGCTTCAACCACCCTTCTCTTTGGTTGAGTACAAGGGTCAAGGTCTACCTAACTAGGGAAAACAATGTTACTAAAACTTGAAAGCAATGTATGGTATGTCAGACATGTGTTTCTCGACAATTTTGAGGTAACTAACCATTAATTCCCCTAATTTGTTAAGGAATCTTGTCACATAATGAAGGAAGAAAAGGGTTGATTTTATTCATGCTTAATGACAATGTACATTTGTATTTCCCACTAATTGCAGGTTACTCAAAGATAAGGTACTTTCGAGTGATAATGTCTTGCCCGATAGCTGCGCAGAGGCAAAGAAAATGATGAAAATGTTGGGTGTTGAGCTCATATCATACCATGCATATCTGAATGATTGTATTCTATACAAAAACAAATATGTGGACAAATAAATATGTTCAGAATGTGGGCATGACAGGTACCATAAATAAAAAAAAGAGGTTGAGGAACATGGTCCTCATAAGATATTGAGGCACATGACTATAATTCCAAGGATTCAAAAGCTCTTTCATTGCAAACAATTAGCCATGTTGCAAGGGTGGCATGACTCACATAGAAGTGAGCTAGGTGTTATGAAAATCCCATCATATTAAATAACCATGAAGCATATAGAGGATGCATGGCCCGATAATTCAAGGATGAAGTACAAAGCCTACGATTGCACATAGCTATGGATGGAGTTAACTCTTATTCTCTCCAAAACACCAACTATTCTATTTTTCCAGTGGTAGTGATCATTAAAAAAAACTCCGCATGGTTTTTCGTAAAGAGTGAACATCTTATGCTAGCTCTTATAGTCTCATGTAGAATATAAGTGAAGAGAATGGATGTCTACCTCCAACCATTGATCGATTAATTTAAGCAATTATGTGAAGGGATACATGTATATGATGTATCAACACCCATCCCAATGGAGAGTTATTTTACGTTGTATGGCATATGTGCGTACACCACGCACAATTATCCAGGACTAAGAGTTTGATCTGGTAATCATGTTGATTGATTTGTTTATATCTGTAATGTTATTTTTCATATTTCATTTGGTGCAACTATATTTTTGACACTAACATGCTCTGTATATGATAACATCATAGGTCTTGTAACAAAAGGGTATCATGGATGTAAATGTTGTGGACCTTCTATAAAGGCTAGGTGGTCCAACCACTTACAAAATCCGGTGTATGATTGTTCGAGGGTATTCCTCTCAGAAGACCACCCTTATAGAAGAGTTGCATCTTCTTTCAATGGTAAACCA
>JASDQU010739710.1:43787-56626 GCA_032191745.1 Picea mariana | reverse complement strand
TCCCCCCATCTTCTTGCACATAGCAATATTTATATTAAAATCTTAAAAGATGGTGGGCCAACCTTTGATTGTGTAAGAGGGTAACCCACCGGGATATTGAACAAGTCTGCTGGTAGCGGGTACCGGCCTGTGGTATGACTAGGTAAACCCGCTGGAGTATTGAACAAGCTTGCTGGCAGCGGGGCATTCTCCCTAGTGAGGATGATAATCTGACAAAAAAATAAGAAATTCCTAAATCTTAAACTTGTCCTGATGTACGGAATTACTTGTAGACAAAGCTGAAAAGAAGTATGTATGGTTAAGCTAAGGTTAATGAACTCCATAAATCTTCCATTAGGAACTAACTTTGAGACTATCTTAAAACTCTCTCGCCTACCTCTTCTTAACTATATGTAGGATGTTCTATCCTATTGGTGGGGCAATATTCTAACCGTCTCGTCAGACCGATATGTGGAATTTATCTCTACACTTAACAAGCTGTAAATCTTAGGCTATTGGGAGAATTGACTGATTTCCTATATTTTTGATTGTGAGGTGTCACAATACTTGGGAGTGGGGGAGGGGTTTCATGAGCTGACAAATGAAAATACTGCCTATCTATAATCCATGAGAAGAATAAGTAGAATCTTTGTAAAAATTTCTGTATATTGTTTTCATGATACATGCTATTATATCAACAATTATTTTTTATTGAAATTCTAAATTCACTGTGTGTTATAAACCTGCTGTACATTTCTTCGACATACCTCTTAACTGGTTTTTTTTTTACACATTGTTCATTACAAACTTGTGTTACATGCCTTGAGATAGAGGAACATATTGTTATAGTGTGCAAGCACAATGACAAAGCAAGTAACAGTGGAACACTCTTATCCTATCTCTGCTCATGTTCACCATGACAGTCAGAAGTGTCTAAGCTGAGTATTATGGATAAACATCCATTACAAAATGAACAAATTCCATTTTTCATAGGAGTACCATATGGAGTGCCATATGGAGTTCCATTTGGAAGACCATATGGGGTGCCATGTAGACGACTGGATGACGCGCCATATGAAGGATTGAATGACGATTGTAAGTGACCATGATTGCAGGTAAACATGGATCTTTTGAATTAATCTTCATATTGGTTAGTATTATGAGATGAATTAGATGGCATTTGATAATTAAATTATACAATCTCTAAATGCATTTTTATGATCAAATGTCCAAGTCGAATACTTGGACATTGATCTAATTCTCTCATCATTATGATTGCCTCCAAAGGACACCCTTCGAATTCAAAATTGGCGCAGTCATAGTCACACGTGGAAAATCATGTGTGATGAATTCACCAACAAATTCAACCATTTCCACATTGACTGCATTAAAAATCGGAGGGTTAGTTCCAATTACTATTTTACTAATGCTTTCTTGCTGTGTTCGCTCATCCTTTGCCCAATTCCGCTCCTCTGCCCAATTTTTCTCCTCTGCTCATCCTCCACACTGTAACCATGCCCAAATGATACGAGCCTTCCTCCTATGCCGACCTCTTGGCCATCCCCAAATTCACAGAGTGTAGGGAGGTCTTCCTTTGCGTAGGGTGGGGACCATTCTTGGCCTGTCTGCAGGGCCACGATGATGGCGTTTCACTGTGATTCGCCCTCAGGTTTGATGGAAGGATGGTGCGCGTGGGGTCTTTAGCCTTCTTGGTCTCTAAGGATTCAATTGCCTCAGCCACAAAGTTGCCAAGGGTTGGAGATCACTGGTTCAAGCACCACCAATTGCCACGACCAAGCTACAACATAGTTTTTAAGCCTAAGTTTTAGAATGTTTCTGGAGCAAAGGGGTACTCCAAAGAATGGATTAAAGATGAGCTGATTAACCCCCTGATTGTCATCACTAGAATTATCACTTATCAAGGTAGATACTCTGTTTTTAAAGCTTGCCATTTTCGTTGTTATCTCATTTCCAATTTAACAAGCCCTTGAATTTTCCTTTTTACTTCTTGAAAAGTCTTGAGAAGATGTCTTCCCAAGTACAAAATAATGTGGCCAATCCTCATAACAATTTATTCCACCATGGCCTCATCAAATTGCTTGTCATAACCGAGTTGACAAAACAAGGGAAGACATGGGATGAATTCATCTATCAATTTTCAAACCCCATCTCACAATCAAGACCAACAAGAAATCACTTGATTTAGGGACTGTTACTCCATCCAAACCTCATTCTCCAAAGAATCCAAACCCTCCTACTCAAGCTATCTCTCTGCCTGAACAAAAGACCAAGAAACTTGTTGATACCCCTGCAGCCTCATCGGGCAAGAAAACTAAAAAGCCTATTGATAATTTTCCAATGCCCTCAACATCTATTGGTCCTCAACCCAAGAAGTTACTAGAGGAAATTCAACAAGATTTCCCTGTAGTCCCTACAAATAGAAGAGGAGCCAATTGATTTAAAGGAGGATCTTTTCGAAAAATTACTCGGAATGTCAGTGGAAAGCCTAATATAAAACCCCCAAGCACTTCAGACCCTATCCAAGTATATTCCGATCTTGAAAACCCCCATAAAATACTTAGGGAAGTTTTTGCAGAAGAGTTGGAGCCTAATAGAGAAGTAAAATCTGAACCTATTCCCTCTCATAAACCCTCTGTTACTCCTACCTCATAGATGCCTACACCAGATCCAAAAGCTGATAGACTCTCTACACCCATCAAGGGATCCAAGCCCTCCTCTGAGATATCTAATCGTACTCCCATCATTGATAAATTACAACAAGAAAATGATCAGTTGCTGCAACAATTGGAAGAGCAGAATACCATGGATAGGCATATCCACCATGATAATGCAGTATTACAAGCAAAAGTGAATTCCCTCCAATGATTGGTTGATCAAATGACCAATTAAAATCATAGTCTCTGTGCACAATTGAAACACCACAAGAGGGTCGAGACAAAGTCTTCAGGACAAGAAGCTTCTAAAGCTAATCCATCCCCTCCTAAGCAAGTCTAGTCATGTTGGGTAATTCATTTTTGTTTGCAGTGGGACCTGCAAATCCTTAGGCGTGGGCGTAATGCTGGATTGGTATTTTGATTGTTTTGTGGTGACGATTGAATCCTTTTTGCACCGGTATTATATGTGTTATTAACCATTTTGAAGAAGTTTTCAAAGGATTTTCTATCAATTCAACATGCATTTATAACAGGTATGTGAAATCAATGTTTTGCAATGGTTTTGAGTTAAATTCGATTTGATTTGATGTTTATAAGGATCTAATGTGTGATCTGTGTGTAATAGGGTGAATTCGTAGTCTGAGCCTCCATTTGGTAGCTCGTTCGACACTCCATCCAACATCCCATCTGGTACGCGATCCAACATTCCATCCGACACGCGATCCAACACTTGGATTGTAGGCGAGTTGGTGGTTGATGCATTGGCGGTCTGTGTTGGGTGAATCAATGATCTGGGTTTTGTGCCCCCTCATGGCCTCCAGCTACAAAGCTCATGACATCTCAGATTAGGCGGTTATGCTAATCACTGAGTGGCTCATTCAGTTTCTGGAAGCCAAGGCTATTAGGGCGCATTTAATGGAAGTTGCCATTTTTAGAGGAGGTCGACCCTTCTAGTGGTCAACCTCTTGAACTGCAATCACTATAAATACCACCAGTAGTGGCCATACCATAGGAAAAAATTTTAAGAATACATTTCATTGTGTAATTGAGACATCTATGCAAATTTATGTTCAGATTGCATTTTTTAAGTTAATGACATAATTGTGTTGATTTGAGCTTGCGATTTGCTGTTGAGGAGTAGCCACGACCTGCTAGGGGGCCCACCAGTGATCTTGGTGAATACTTAGATAGATATATCATGTGTTTAATTTGTGTAGTTATCATTCAATTCATTTCTCTGTTATATGTATTTTGTAGTTTTAAATACTGTGTTCGCTGTTTATAATTTAATTGTCTAATTTCTCTTTTGCAGGTTGCTTGTAGGGGATAGTTATTTGTTATGCCGTGTCTTTTATTTCTTAGTGACTGGATTGCAAGATACTAACTTAGATGGTGTGTTAAAATGTTAAATTGATTTTTGCAAGTTAAAACAGAGTAGTATTTAGAATAGAGGATTAGTTTAGACAGAGTTTCTTTTGCAACTTCGATGGATAAATAATTGCAAGTTTTATTAGTTGATTTAATTCTCAGTTTTGTTATGCTTTCATAGATCTATTTTTCTTATCAATCTTGTTTTAGTATGATAAGATAGAAGTAGATTTTGGATTATGTTTTTATAAGCATTCTAGTTTGAAATCTGAGTTTTTAATAATAGGATTAGCTTAGTTTAATTTATGAGATCTCAGTTCTAGATTTGAATTGCAATTTTAATTAGAAGTTTGAATTTGAATTAATCTTTTAGTCATAAGTTTATAATCTTGCAAATTTACTTGATTTAGTATAAGAGTGTGTTTGAATTAGTATAAGAGTGTTTTTAATCATCGATCATTGATGGATGAAATTTAGAGATCACACGGATTTTCAGAATATTTAATGTTTCTTCTATGATGACAAAGCTTTCGTTAGATTGCTTGATTCACACCTTTCATTTCTCTGTATAAGTCAACATTGAATTAATCCCTCTTGAGCTATCATTAATAATCAGATGCCATCGTGATGTTATTAGGCACTGAAGACATAATCATCATCTTTGAATTTCCTGTTATTGCAAATTAAGAATAGTTTTGATTAATTTCTAAATACAACCATAATGATTTTTGATTAAGTAGGTTAAGATTTCTCCTTTGCAAAAATAGAAATGATTATGAGTTTTGTTTTAAGAATAGAGTTTACTTGCTGAATAGTTTTGATAGGTTAGTCGTTTGATTGCTTATTTGCTTTAAGATAAAATATCAAAAGTAATTTACTTGCTGTTGTTCATTAGATTGAATAGATTAACTTGTTCAGAGTAGGGTTTGATTTGCTTCTTTAGGAATAATCCATCGATTCATTGTTTGAAGCTGCTTAGGGTAAATAGTTCAGTTTCATTAATAGGGTTTGCTAATTGATAAAAAAATGAAAGAGTCATTGCTTAAATAGATTAACCCTTAGATAGACCATGCTTCCTCTAGCTTTTCTGCCTTGGCACATACAGTGCTACAACCCTAAGATTACTTACCCCGGGTTGACAATTTGATTGAGGGATTTAGTGCATATAGAACACCCATTAGGGATGACGGAAGTAACAAGTAATACATCTCAATCCCACCAGCATTTGGAAGACCAAGGAAGGCCTGCCAATTTCTTCTAGCTCTTCCCATCATCAGATACAAGCTTGCGCCTTTGCTTCTTGCACCGTTCATCATGAAATTGCTCATCATTAGGACCCTTTACCACAAAGTCAATTCCATAATCACCATAGTGCCATGATGAATCTGCATTGATGACAACAAATGATATATGCATAGTATCTGCATCATATGGTACCGTATGGGAGAAGCATTCCTTCATGTTTCTCCAGACAACAAATCCAGAACAAAAAATGGATCAATCAGGGAAATAATTAATCAAATCCACCGATATCCCTGGGCACAATCCTGCTGAAATTTGCACGATATATCTACTAAACCATGTAGCTATTTCCCTGACACTTGTAAATCATAGAATATCTGCTAGCAACTCGAAACTTGAATTGATAAACGACGACTTCTGACACATAGTCTTGTCCCCTCTGAATTCGACAACTAACTCTTTGAACACCTTCCAATACAACTATAATATACTCTGTACACTGGGTTTTATTTTTATTTTACTCATTGAGAAAAATCCCACATGCATCGGGAATTTAGAGATTGTCATGCTTATATGCGCCAGTGCTCCTAGAGGTATTCGATGAGACATGTGGAAAGGTATCGGGCTTGGCGCTGGGCTTGTGTGGTTTATTTGTAGACTTGTGGACTTGGAGTTTGGTATATGTAGTCTGATTGTTATTTTTTGAAAATAAAGAAAAATATTTAAGATAGAGATCCTAGAAAGATGATGAAAAAAGTAGAACTAGATGTGATACATTGTTGATCATCCCTTTGTTGAAAAGTAGAACTAGATGTGATTCCATTAGTTAACAAGACTTCATAAACTTTAAATTCTTCCTTATCATCACTATATTTGTCAAATATCGGAACATTAGGATAAAATCCTAATGGTAGAGATGAATATTTATGCAAAGAATTATCAACAATAGGGCTTCGAAACAAATCTGAAATAACATCACCTTCTTCCTCATCATCATCAACCTTTCCATAAAAAATTGAAACAAAAGGTACATAAGGAGAAAGATAGTCCTTTTGTTGTTCCTCCTTAAAAATGGATGATCTATGAAAATCCAGTTCCTCATGGCTGCTGCAATTTCCCTTTGTTTGCAAATCTTCAAACTGTGGGCTACCCATATTGATTTCAATTGGCATTTGACCAAAAGACAACTGATCATCTCCATTTGTAGCTAAATAAACCAACTCTTTAGATTCATAACAATCGGACTTAATGATAGTAAGAGAACCTTCAACTTCTTCACTATTCATTTCTAGTTCATGTTTATGGAAAAACACATCACCTTGAAAGACATCAGAGAGTTGTGCAGATTGTGAGGAAGAATTTTTTCTCTATCTATATCTTCAACCTCATTATGCAATTTATATTCCTCGCAAAAATTTTCAAATAATAACTCATCTGAAAAGTGATTTTTGCAATACTCATTGAATACTCTGTGGAAATCCTCCAAGGATGAAATGATGGAAGGTGGTAAAGAGAAATACCACTTACATGCATCACCCTCCAATGAAGGCATGAACATCTTCATATGAACATATTCATGGTGGAGATATAGTAGATCCATGCACTCATGGAACTTGATGAGGTATCCTGCATGATTGTCTTCTTTCCTCTCTCTGAACTGTTGAAGGCAGTGTCCCCAAATATCCATAAGAGGTACTGGATATGGGAAACCAAGGACTGCAGAAAAGTTAATAGGTGCAAAACTCCTAGCCAAAAGAGCAACAAATGCCTTTTACATTTGAATATTGTGGAGTCGCCATTGAATTCGTCCTTCATGGAGTCGCCAGATAGAAGATTAAAACCAATATGATGCCCAACCTTTGTCTATCATCAAAAGCTAGAACTATATCATCTCCCAGGGAAGCTTGCTTCAAACTCCTTTCCTCGACAACGACCCCAATTTGTTATCACTCCAATAGTCACTCTAGGTTGTAGATCAAGTGAACTTTGTAACTTAAGCAAATGCTTAAATAAGGGTATAAATTGGATCGAGTTGAACAACTTAATGTGATCTCACTCACTCCATACACATATGAATACACTCAGACATATAAGGCTTTCAACTATACTTGTTCATAAAGTTTATAAAGAAGGAATTTGATGAAGAATACTTATTCCACTAGCAAAAACACACATACAATAGCATACATGAATGGTCAGCTATAACATGTAAAATTACTTGTGATTCTAGTTTATCAATGCAAAGACAATATGACAGTTATCAGTCATTAGATAAACACAAAAAAATGAAAATAATATTCACCCACAGGTACAGAGAGAAAAGAAGACGAAGGTCTGCACATATACAGTGAAAGAAGCATATATTCCAACATGTACTCAAAGAGGTCTTTTATACAAGAGTTCAGTCAAATCTCCAAAGTCGAATCTTTTCTAATGTAGCTTCCATAGGCTTAAATAGCCTTTACAAACTTTGACTAAGATCCTAAAAAATTGGATCTAATAACTACTTATCAAATAAAATCTAATCTAATTACAGAAAGATAGGATGAGATCCTATTTTTAAGGGATAAGAATCCCTTTCAAAGTCTCGGTCTTCAGCTACCACTCAAACCATCTTAGAGAAGATCAGGGCCTTCTCGAATCATATTCACCACCTGGGCTGTTAATCATCACTGAAAATGTTGAAGAGAAAGTCAAAATTGACTAAATCTGAAACAATCTTCCACATACATGAGTTTGTAGCACATAATACTGCAAGAAGAAGGCTTGCGCTGACAACTTGCTATATACATTGTTTTTGTCTCCTTGAGTTGTTTTAAACACCTTGCATTTTCTCTTGGAGGTTGGATGGAGGTCATAAAAGGTGTCACCACTCTGCTTCTTATTGCCGAGGGAGAAATTCAGTATTCTCCAGTCATCATCCTCCTACATCACAACTCATCTTGATTTGATTAGAAGTTTAAAACTGCAAGCCCTTGGCATTAGTCCACTTCACACATAGTTTTGGTCTAGGTCCTATTATCCCTACTTTTTGGGATAACTAGGAGATCATGTCTTGAGGCCCACAGGTCCTAAACATGGAGTACCGAGAGCAAGATTGACCTAAGCATGGCCCTGGAGGGCCCACCTTTCCTTCTTCCATCGTCTTTATCTTATCAGCAACAACAACATCCATCACCATCGGCTTGGTCTAATATCAAAAAAGGTTCTTGCTAAATGAGGTGATTAGTCCAGGTATCATGGTATGTGTCACTTTTGATCATTAAAATATTTAAATATATGCATCTGATTCCTTTTATTTCTAACGACTGCTTGGATCTTACATTTGCCCACTTGAACATGTTTGGGGGGATTGACAGGGTGCCCTAGCAAGCATGTGTCTGTAGGTTTTGGTCTGCCACTAGGGAGGTTTCTGAAAAGCCATCGTCCACTCCCATCATAGCACCACTGTTTCATCTTATTTCCCGCTCACTTGTCCCATTCCCCTCGTTCAGGCATTGGGTTGACCTATTTTCAGGACTGCACCTTATCTCGTGGGAAGAAGGGGATAAAGGCCTAGAAGGTAAAAGCAAGCTGGTAAAAGATAAAGCCTAAGAATAAAACCTTGAGATGCTTCGCCCAGGGATCCTTGAGAAAGAAATAAAAGGCTTCTCAGCAAGAAACAAGAGGGACCCAAAAAAATAATAAAACAAGACCTAGTCAGAGGATAGGGGGTCTCATCACGAGCCAACCTATTAGGTCCATGGGTACCTAGCAGTATGACATTGCCACCAGCTGGTTACCACGCAAGGGCAATGAATTTTGGTTGCATGGCCAAGGGAAAGGGGTTCTCATCACGAGCCAACTTTCTCATTTTTGTGAAAGTACTTGTGGGTAACGCTGTCAGCTTTGGTCACCATGCCAAGGCAGTGTCGCCTGATTAGCTCTTGAACAAAAAAAGAAAAAAACAAGAATAAAAGAATAAAAGAGAATAAAGGCAAGAATGGGCTTGGAAAGAATGCATCCATGACAGGTACAACTTGCCTTCTATAAAGGCACCCACAGGTAACACTTTTTCATCCTTGGCCCTCACTGCACCCACATGCTTGGACATCCCCTGACCACATCACCCACTTACATGGCTTGGATGAGGTCTCTTCAGGGAACTTTCCTTTTCCAGTGGACACTAGCGCAATAGGACACCTTATCTTTTTTTCCAGACTTGTATTGCAGGCTTGTGTAACATCTTTGAGCTGTTAACTGAGGTATTAGGGACATCCCTATCAGCATGTCTTGGTTTTCCCCTTGTTTGTCTTTAGGAATTTTCAAAATCTCCCTGCAAAAAAATCTAGGAATAATTAGATATAAAAATACATAATTGTTTACAAAATAAGATACCGGTGCCTATAGTAACTTAATACGCACTGTAGCGTCAACCATATTTATAGACACCGGTATATTATAACAATGTCGTTGTGAAATTGAAAACGTTTTACAATTTTTTCTATTCAACCAGTGCTTTATGAATTCAAAAAAGAACGGTTTCCTAAGTACCGTTTATTACACATTGTCGACCTATGAACAAATTTAAGACATGGCAATTTCCATATAAAAAACAATATTATTTCCATTTTAAACTCAATGGTGCTCTTTGTAAGAGAATGTGCCCCGATGCTTATCTAGGTACAATGCGCACCACCGACCACAATTTTTTTTTTTTAATATTATTTCTAATTTAAATTAAGCGATGTTGTTGACATAAAGATACACATCGACACTTTTCCTATGTACATAGCGCATCGTTAACCGTGAAACCATTTAAAAAAACTGATAATGACATGATGGTTTGGGATCCAATGCAATGAGTGGTTTCATTGCAATGGATAGGAAACACCCATATATAAATAAACAAACCCTATAAAAACTTTTTCTTAAAAAAAATTCTCCTTGTGAAATATAGAAAGAGAAAATAAAAAAACAATGAGGAAATTAGGGCTTCCAATACTAAATGAAACTATGAAACCTTTTTTTTTGTTCAAGAATACATTGAAAATTGTTTGAATCAAATAGGAGAAAGATTACGATGATTAATAGAATGAAATGATTTACCCGAAATTTCTCCTCTATAGATTTGGATGTGATCTATAGTAATCCCTTTAAAATTTGTCTCTTCAAAAAAAATCTACCCACTATGAAGTCTTTGCTGACAAATATTTGTTGCACAAATCTCCCTTCTAAATTTTGGCAAAAAAATAAAAGAATGAATACAATTTTCATTTATAAACACAAAAACTAAAATTCCCGCTCATTTTTTTGTTGTATATTTCAACACATTGATGACAAATGCGTGTGCTGTTTTTTTTGAAACTTACATTTTCAGTGCATTGCATAGTGAGTAGCGCACCGGTGTGGTGTGTATGTATAACACACCAATTTATATTTTGTAATAAATTTCAACCCATTGATAGTAAGTGCGCATTATTTTTCTAACTTGCTTAAGTCGATGCACTATATAATTAGAAATGCATCGGTGCGGTGTGTAAGTAATAATGCATCGTAAAACAATTTAATTTGTCAAATGAAAATGAAAACATCCACATTTAAATTTTGTAGAGGTTTTTCTTTGCAAAGGAAATAACAAAGGTCAGTCTTTGGTGCTTCGTTCAATTAAACACACCGGTGCATTTTGTTTATCAAAACACATCGGGACATGTTTATATGATTAAGCGCACCGTTCATTTATAAAATTTATTTGAAATTTTGTTTGAAGTTAGATTATTATATGCTTCCCAAGATGATGGTTTTGTCTTAAATGGAGGAAAAAAAGGAATTATAATATCAAATGGCCAATTCTTCAGATTCCAACTCATTCCATATCATTGGAAGTCCTTCAAGTTTTCTCACGCGGATTGCAGTGCGTCTAGATTTTATTTATAATTTATCTATCTCATTGAATTTATGTTATGTATGTAGGTGCAGTTGAAAAATTGTTCATTGAACTTTGGAGGATCAAGATTCATGATCAACTTCAAATGCTCAAGATATTCCTGTATTCCCAAAATTCTGCAAGCTCTTATCAGGAGGAAGATACCACAAACAAATGTTTGATCAAAATGGACAACTTCTTTACCCTACCAATCATAACATGCCATCTTCCAGCAACCAACCTAGGTCAACGATATTGCACCATGAATTGGATCTATTTTATGTAGACACCCATAGCACGTGAGAAAACAATGATTGAGTAACTGTATTTTTGGATTTTCAATGGAACTAATGTATATGTATTGATTAAATCGACATTTGTTTTATAAAGTGGTTGGTTGCATGTTTATTATTTGGAATTTTTTTTTCCATGCTTCTAATAAGTGTTTGGTATAATGTTTGAACATATTAAACACATCATGTTACTAATATTATCGATGTAATGTTCAATATTTTTACAATCAAGATTATGATGATGAGTGACCTATCCACCATCTACTGTTGCACCCCACTACAATGTTAAGTCATGAGCGTGTTGCTAAATGAGCACAACTCGGAGATGAATCATACTGAGAATGCTTGAAACAACCACCTATTCATTTCCCACTACGTCTTGAGTCACCAATTCAAAACCTCTACAGTAACGCTAGTTATTCACATGTTGGGGACGAAGGAAATGATATAGAGGCTGGTATGGATAAATTCTTGCGGGATACCGAATCCATGGAGGGAATGCTGTTAGATTCATTCCATCAAAATGAACTAGGGGATGATGTTGATATCGTAGATACCTTCTTCGAAAGCTTGAAATTTGCTTCAACCACCCTTCTCTTTGGTTGAGTACAAGGGTCAAGGTCTACCTAACTAGGGAAAACAATGTTACTGTAAAACTTGAAAGCAATGTATGGTATGTCAGACGTGTGTTTCTCGACAATTTTGAGGTAACTAACCATTAATTCCCCTAATTTGTTAAGAAATCTTGTCACACAATGAAGGAAGAAAAGGGTTGACTTTATTCATGCTTAATGACAATGTACATTTGTATTTCCCACTAATTGTAGGTTACTCAAAGATAAGGTACTTTCGAGTGATAATGTCTTGCCCGATAGCTGCGCAGAGGCAAAGAAAATGATGAAAATGTTGGGTGTTGAGCTCATATCATACCATGCATATCTGAATGATTGTATTCTATACAAAAATGAATATGTGGACAAACAAATATGTTCATAATGTGGGCATGACAGGTACCATAAATAAAAAAAAGAGGTTGAGGAACATGGTCCTCATAAGATATTGAGGCACATGACTATAATTCCAAGGATTCAAAAGCTCTTTCGTTGCAAACAATTAGCCATGTTGTAGGGGTGGCATGACTCACATAGAAGTGAGCCAGGTGTTATGAAAATCCCAACATATTAAATAACCATGAAGCATATAGAGGATACATGGCCCGATAATTCAAGGATGAAGTACAGAGCCTACGATTGCGCATAGCTATGGATGGAGTTAACTCATATTCCCTCCAAAACACCAACTATTCTATTTTTCCAGTGGTAGTGATCATTAAAACCCCCCCCCCCCACGGTTTTTTGTAAAGAGTGAACATCTTAT
>JASDQU010739710.1:1762-28388 GCA_032191745.1 Picea mariana | reverse complement strand
TGCTTTTCATAAATTAATCACAGTGATACAATATTTATTAATGGCTTACCAGTCTCATCATTGTTATACTACACTGCTCTACTCTTCCTGCATCAGTGTCTTTCTGCATGCATCTCTTGCGCTTTCTGTTCTTCTACCTTTTATACTCTATGTGCCATGTCCATTCTATGCACTATGTCCATTCTATGTGCTATGCCTCTTTTGTGCATTTCTACTGCTGCACACAACCTACTTCTACTCGCATGAATCACACTCAACAAAAACAACCATATCTTCTCTGTTCTGCGCATATTTATCATGCCAATTCCTCTGCCAGGGCATACACTCAACTCTTCGTCCTCTCTGGTGATCATCGTGAGTATGTTCTTCATCAGTGGCCATTATCCTGAGATTCTTCGGCTTCTTTGGCAATTACAATCTTCGACGCATTTCCATCTGTCAATTGTCTAAATGATGAATCTTCACTTCACTAGCAGTTACCTCGAGACTCTTCAGCTCCTCTGGCGATCACACTCAAGCTCATTGAATTATCTGGTACGCTCGTTCCTTTGACGCCTTTTCCCTTCATGAGAAAAACTTCGCAGCAGGCGCTAGTTTTTCTTGCTAAGCCCCTTCCTTTCACGTGACCATCGACGATGACCAAACGCCTATACAAAAGGTGCTTCCTGATTTCTGTCTAGTGAGCATTGGCTCCATTTCATGATATGACCTTGGGCTATAAGCTTCACGTGACCATGTGATTATGGGCGTGTCCATAGGAGGTTTGAGGGAAACCTGCTTTTCACCCCTCAATTCACTACGTGCCTCAACGCGTCCTTTCTCCTAAACCGTGGTTTCAATTGCGGCCCGCTCACGAAAAATTAAGACCCGAGTATGTTCTAGCCCTGCAATGGAGCATGATCGTCGATCTCATGATCTTGACGGTGCTCTTGAATGGACAACTCAAATCTTTCCTCTCAAGTTTGCGGACCAGATCTCACCTTCCTACATCAACTACTGAGATTTACTTCGTGATCCGGGCTTCGGGAGTTTCAGATCTCAAACCCTGTTGTCGCTGACTGGATATCTTCCGGAATGGAAGATCTACTGACATCTATCCTCTTCAATCAAAGGATCTTCCTTATTTCATTTGTTCATGTGTGATCTTTAGTCTCAAAGATCAGGTGACATGTGGCCCTCCAAACCAACGGACGAGATCAATTTCGCCTTTCGGGCTTCAGGAGTTTCGATTCTCAAACTTTGCTTGCTCCTGGAGCATTTCAGTCGGAGTCCATGATCCAACGACACATGTCCCTTTTGGATCAAATGTCATGATCCTTTCGCGTTTCGAACTTCAGGTATTTCAACTTACACTATCCTTCCACTAGAGTAGATCGACGGATGAGAGTGCTCCCAAAGTGATCTTTCAGATTAGATGTCTCGTGTCCACTTCAGGACTTCGACATTCAGGACTTCATAGATTTTTTCATTTGCTAGTGGTAAAACTCTCGAATTGGTGTAACTCTTGTGTCACTTGATGACGTGTCATGAGCCAATCAGCTGCCACGTGTCACTCTGATTTGTGATTTTCACATACCTGAAATGTTGATTTCAACTTGACACTTGTCGTTCTCTCACTGTGCCACATGTCCTTGATCTAACGGATAGTATAGTATCTTAGATCGATGACTAAGAGTGCCTTTAGACCTTCATCCTTCAGGACTTCATGATTTTTGACATTTCTTGGTGGTGTAACTCCCGAAGCAATTCTCTTGGAGTGACGTAACTTGCTTACGTCACTTGTTGACATGGAACGAGCCAATTTCCTCTTGACGCTTGTCATCACCATATTATGCCATGCGTATTTGCTGATGTGGTCTGACGACATGGTCTGCCGACGTGGTCTTCTGACGAGGTCTGCCACTATGCCCTTTTGCTGATGTGGTCTGCTGGTCAACAACCCTGAACCAACGATCCTCGTTTGTCCTCTAAATTCGACGATCCTTATTCATTTTGGGTTTTAGGTCTTCGGGTATTTCATATCTCAAACATTTTGAAGCGTAACCTCCTCGCAACTTTAAACCCGAACTAAATGTTGTTCGTCGATGAAGATCCTAGATCGATGGCTTGATCTGTCTGCGATGTAGCTCTTCTAGCTTATCCTATCCTTCCACTTCGAATGATCCAATAGCTGACGAAAATTTGCATTTCAGGAATTTTAACTCTCAAGCTTTCTAGAGTGTAACCTCCTCGCATCTTTTATATCTGAAGTGAATCTTGTTCGTTGATCAAGATCTTAGATCGACAACTCAATCTTTCTGCAATGTAGATCTTCTAGCTTATCCAAAGGCTTAACCTTCGTGCATTTATTTATGGATCTAATGACTATTGATCCTCGGTGCTCAGATCCAACGGATCAAATCTGTACTTCTCCTCTGTGCTTCCTCTGGTCACTTGGCGTTGATCTAACAGTCATCAGGTATTCAGGATTGGTGATCCAACGACCACTGTCATTCTTCCTCCTGAGCTTTCTGATCTCTCTGACTTAGAAGGTTTTCTAAGTGTTCAAAGGTCTCAACCTTTTCTCCTTCTATGAGTCCTTCTTTGGGACCTCGGCTGCACTTCTGGAAAGCATGAAGCGCTATCTCTTCTGAGCTTTGATCTCTGCATACTCGTGCTATTTCTCCTGAACTTATGCTTTCCCTGTTTGCCATCATTGTTTCTTTCCTCATTGCTGCTTTTTTTGCCTGTAAGCATACTATCGTTGCTGTTGTTCTTTCCATCAATGACAAGCACACTCTGCTGTAAACATGCCAACACTATAACCTGCTAAAAGACTATGGACAGACTGAATATGTGTGGATGTTGGAATTGATGAACCTTTTTGTTATAAAAGGTAATGTATATATTTTTGTTACTAAATAAAATGGAAAGTGTTGCATAACTGCTGAAGGGGTTTGCCAAGGTAGATCATGATGCATGAGAGAGATGGTGAGGGGAACCAACAATGGTTGAGATGACCCCTACCAGACCAATACTCTACTGGATTTAAATTATTCAGGCCCATAACAGTCCTCTGACCTAGAAAAATAAATTACCAATCAAGCTGGTAGTTGGGAAGTCCTCCTTAAGAGTCAATGAGGAGATGGGAAGAGTATCCATCTAGAAAAATTCCTGACCTAACATGGGGATTTGGACCCACAAAATATTAGTAAGGAAGGAAAAAAAAGGAAGGAAATTCATGGGAAGAAGAGAGGATGCAATAATATGAGTCCAGTGACCATTTTATGAAGAAGGAGATAATGTGCATCTCTCTGGTTCTAAAGAGAACTGAGAAAACAATTGTTTCTGGGTATATGAATTTGTTGGGAAACATTTTCAGTCCAAACTGATAAATGAGGTTGTAGAGAATATGAGTGATTGAGGAAGTACTCATTGTAGACCCCCTTTCTTGGTGGAGAGAAAACTGATTGACCAAGTTCCCATGGGAGGAGGAGAGTGGCCTCTGTCCATGGTTGTTGTTGAACAAAAGAAATAATTTCTCTCAAAGAATCATGATCTAGCTAGGGGGTGGCCAATGGCAAATCCTTCCAGGCGTTTTTGTGCCTACGTTTGGGTGGAAAAGAGTACCCCTTTCAGCAGTTGCATCACTATCTGGTTTCTAGATAAGTATATTTGGTTAAATCTCTGTAGTGTTTAGATTAGAGAAAATTTTATACTATGTTTTAGAACTATGTAAGTTTAATTTCTGACAAAAGTGACTTGAGAAATTTAAGAAAAATAAAGAGAATGTATTAGCTGAAGCTCTTTTGATTTAATTTCTTATCTCTTGACTATCTGTGTGCTAAAATAAGATCTACGGGAATGGATGTTGTGGTTAACTGTGTTGTACAATTTAATGCATGCTTGGGAATTGATGACTGAATAGTTAAAAATCTCTATAACACCTCTGAAAGAAGAGAGAGTGATTTTTCTGCGTAATAGTGCTCCATTTTAGTATGTCCTCAAATCCCATGCCAGAAAAGTTAGAGGATATTAGATCTGTGTGGACTTTAGGAAATAATCCCAAATATGGGAAAACATTAAAAGTTCTTATAAATAATTATTGAGGAAAAATAATTAGGACATAAACATAAAATTAGTCTAAATGAATTAAAATACAAAAGTTCTCAAAATTCTATTTCGGGCATAAATAAAAAATTATGTTTAAATTGTGTTAAATCTCCTAAATTTGGGAAGAATCCCCTTAAATTTTGGTGGGCAGTAAATCCTTGTAGAAACACCAAATTTACTGTGGAGGTAAATCTTTGTATTAGGATCATTTTCCTTAAATTTAGTAAGAGTAGTAAAGCACAGTAATAAGGAAATAAAATTCTACTCATTTACCCACAAGAAGGGAGAGATTATAATTATATTTTTAATTTCTAGAATGGATAAATTTCTTTGGAATATAAACTTTTATTAAATCCCTTTATAAAGACTATAAATTTATATTTCTCCTTTTCTTATTTCCAGTAAGAGAAATTAAATTCATTTGTAATAAAACCATACAGGGACATGGAGATATATGTATATATATATCTATATACATATACATATACATATTATTATTAATGTTATTATTATTTTATTATGAAAATGGAGGCTAAAGTTCTTGGAGCGTAATAGACATGAGACCAAAAGAATATAACTATTATTATCATTTTAATGTCAAACACACTAGGGAATTAAACGGTGACCAAATGCTTTAGCTTTATCGTAGTCTTCGGAACTCCGGGAGTTCGGAGCTCTGAGATGTTTGGAGAGATGGAACTCACGAGCCCAAGTTGCCGAAGGCCCGAACCCTATCCTTCCATGTATGAGGTTGCATAGATAAGAAATATAAAGAATTATATAATATTTAATTGTGATCAATTTAACATAATTGAATATAATAACCATTTTATTACAATTTATTAAATTATAATCCCAAAATAATTCAGTGTATATAAATCCCAAGGTAATACAAGTGGGTCCCCTTCGGAACTCCAGGACTCCGGGTTATATGAAAATGAAGAATTGCGTGGAAGAGCCGAAGAGGTGGACCCAGATATATTTTCCTTCATTATAATATTGAATATTAAATGTAATAATAGAGTTTGTTTAAACCTGGGTGAGAATTTCGAGAGATATAATAAATATATTATATTATATTAAGATTTATTTAATTGATTACACGTGAATGAAGCCAACTCCTTTGAATATTAAATGGTCTGGTAATGTGTGCAAGTGGGGTCATTTCAGAGCTTCAGGACTCCAGGAGAATTGTGTATAAAGGATGTGTGGGACATCCGAAGGAGATTGACCCAGAGAACTCTCTCTCTCTCTCTCATGTCAAATATTAATAAAATATTGGAGACTTTATAAACTTGGGCACATTTTCCAAAAAAAATATTATAATATATGTTAAAGGGGTTTATTATGTCATTGGTACATGATAAAGTACCAACCTTTTCCCTTTTTAATTTAATATTTGGTGCGAAGTAACGTGTAAGTGTGAGCCCTTCGGGAGTTGGGGGCTCCGAAAGATCAGGAGCTCGGAGCTTCGGGACTCTGGAATGTTTGGAGAAGATAGAGTGTAAGGGAAAAACGACTAAAGGCCGAACCTGTTTTCCCACTTTCCAATGTTATAATATTATTAAACACACGTAATTATATCGTATGGTAATATAATTACTTGTATTGGCATAAATGAATTATATAGGTGGGACCCTCTTGGGAACTCCGACATTCGGGAGATTTGGGTTCATAAAAGCCTGATGAGGAATCTTCGCCGAAGCCCGGAGGCTTAGGTATTAATGGGTAATGACAAGCCTAAGTGCTCCTTTGATATAATTAATCATATTATAATATAATTATATTGAATTATATTATAATATAATTAATAAAAGACTAAATTTGTAATATTAAATACCAAATTGAATACAGTTAATCCTTTCCCTGTGTATATATATATATATATATATATAAAGTGCTCCTTTGATATAATTAATCATATTATAATATAATTATATTGAATTATATTATAATATAATTAATAAAAGACTAAATTTGTAATCTTAAATACCAAATTGAATACAGTTAATCCTTTCCCTATGTATATATATATATATTTTTTATTTTCCTCGGAAAAAAAACATAATTCTATTCATTTAGAGAGAACCAAATTACATTCTGTAGGTGCATATAGCACCACCCAAGCATGGGTATAATGATCCCAAGGGGAAAAATAATTGGCTGAGATGCCAAAAAGTAGAAAGTACAAGAATGAACTGGGTAATAAATCCTAACTGGGCCAGAAAAAACCCAAACAAGAGAGCTCAAAATAGTAAGGACCCATATATGCAATCACAAACAAAACCAAGTGATCAGAAGGACCAGGTCAGAGAGGTATGTAATCCTTAGAAAAACAATCCCAAAAGACAACAATCATCGATGGAGACCTCGATTGGTAAGATACCAGAAGCTGCACTCCCTCTCAACAGGACCTCAAAGTGCCATATGGTCAAGAAAAACACCGCACGCCCAAGACATGACCTCAAAGCTCTGGAAAAAACCATGACAGATGGAGGAAAGGAGACATTGAAAGCCACCAATAGGAGCTGGATCTAATCATGCATCAAACCTTGAACAACCAAAGTAACACGAGAGAAGAACCGCAAACCAGAAGCCCAAAAAAAATGGTAGAAAACACCTGAAGATCCAACCCCAGATCCGCACCCATGGAGGAAGGACCACCAACCTTAGTATGATCTGGAGCCGTCGGCTTCACCTCATAAGATCAGATCTTGGAAAAAGAACCCCTACTACGCCCCCAAAGATGCACCCAACAACTAGCTACCACCCGGAGTGGGAGAAGCAACCACTACGATCGAAAAATCACCCGATAGAGGGCTGGAGTCGAGCACATAATGCCTTCTAAGCTGGAGTAGGTTCTGGGAAGAAGACGCAACACACAGAGAGAGCATATTCAAGAGTTTTTGTCCACCGCCAACGACAAGAGAGAGCTCGATCCTTGTATGATGGTGAGATGTCGGGGAGTAAGGATCTACCGCGCAAGTTACTGGGAAGAAAAGCCCTGAAGAAAGAGAGAAGAGCTAAAGGGAAAGAGACTACAGAGCGTGGGAGGCCACAGGATAATCTGAAATAGACCGCAGGAGAGAAAAAAATGAAGGGTCTGTGGCCAGAGAAACCCTAGCCGCAGACATTCTCTATTATATATATATACATATATATAATTAAGTGAAAATTCAGCATGGAGTTGCGTGCCGGGGAGGAATTGAATTGTATACCTTAATTGAGGTTAATCAACTTAAGTATTGTTTTTCAAAAGTTTTTGGAAGAACCACAATGTTATCGATTGTTTGTCGACATTTTGTATCCACAACAGGATCAATCTTCATGACATAAAATCCAAAGAAAAAATACAAGAGATGATCCATAATAAACACTAAAGTGGAGCAGAGGGAAACCTAAATGTCGGCTAAGTGAAACCCTAGAATTTAATAAAAAAATTAATAATATATTATATCTTAGATTAATAAAACAAAGTGAAGGGGTTATATGGAAGCATGGGTGAAGAGGTATCTTGAGTAACATATATACAATTTTTTTTTTTGAGATGCGACCGACCGACTAACCTATGCTTGGCTCTGCAACTTTGCTAACCACTGCGCACACACATTATGGCTCCCTCTTTGGGAGGGGATCCACCTCTAGATTCCCCGTCCCTTGACATGCAGGCCTTTCAGGCCCTAGTTTCATCATATGCTAAAGCGCCCAAGATTCCTCCCCCCCGTTTCGTCAAAAAGGAGACCGAAATCCCCAAGGTCTCAGTCTACGCACCTTCAGCACGATCTTTGGCTCTCAGGCTCGCAAATCGTGGTTTGATCAGACAATTCACAGGATTATGGCCATCTCCAAGAGCCATGCACATCTGGCTGGAAGCAAACTGGCGCATGCTGATCAAAGGGCAACTTTCGACATCCTTTTGCGGTAAGGGATTCTTTGCCTTTCTATTTGAAAAGAAAGAAGATAGAGATATGATCTTTCACAACGGCCCATACTTCATGGGGGCCAGAGGAATGTATCTAAACAAATGGACTCCAGACTTTAGCTAGGAAAATGATATCCCCTCTACAGTCCCAGTTTGGGTTAGGTTACCCTTCCTTCCCCTACACTGCTGGAATGATGAAGCAATTCGAAACATAGGAAACACCCTTGGCAAGTTCATAGACCCTGTCGAGCCAAAGGATGGCCTTCAGGCCTGTGCTAGACTCCGTGTAGAAGTAGATCTGTAAAAGGGTCTCCCAAAAGCTATACAATTAAATCTTGATAGTTGGTCCTACATCCAACAAGTGGATTATGAACAAATCCCCTTCAAGTGAAAAATCTGTCATGAATATGGTCACTTCGCTAAATCCTGCCCTTAAGCCAAAGATTCACAGGATCAAGACCCTAAGCAAGTGGCAACAACCCAAAAGGAAGAAACCAAATGGGAAAAATCAATAGATCCCACACCAAAATCAAAGGGAAAAGCCTAGTGAGCCAAAAGAAAAGATCCCTGGATCTCCTCAAAAAGGAGAATCAATCCATAATTGCCAGGTCGACCTTAGCCAAGACAGTACTCCACCTGTTGACATGGAACCACAGGAAAACAGTGGGAAAGGAATAGAATTAGAAAAAAGAGGAAGCGACGCTGCCCTGGAGAAGAATAAAGAAGTTTTGGAATTAAACGAAGATCACGCTCAATCTCCACACATTCCAAATCTGGAAAACCCAAAAATTTCGGAAGAAGAGGGATGAGACTCCTCAAACAATGAATTTGAAGTGGAATTAACCCAAACCATCAACAACAAGAAACCTGGAAGGAAATCACATCGAAACAAAAGGGAATCAATAACTGATAGGGAAAAGGAATTAGGGATTCAAAAAACTATTGAGGAATCCCTCAAGAAAGATGGAAAAGCCGGTAAGAATAAAGCAGCCCAGCACAAGGGAAAAAGCTCACAACACTCAAGAGGGGGGGCAACCAAACACCTTGATAAATGATGAAAATCGTCTCTTGGAATTGTAGGAGATTAGACAATAGCCATAAGAAAGAAGATCTAAAAAAAGTTTTACAGGTAGAAAAACTTTCAATCCTCATGCTCCAGGAGACGAAACTGGGGGAACCGTAAATCCTCAATGACCTTCAAAAAGTCTGGAATAATTGTGATGGACGTGTAGTGAGCTCCAGAGGGGCTTCAGGTGGAAACACAATCCTCTGGAAAAGGGAAAATTTTGATTTGCAAGCGCAAGCGCAAGCGCAAACCCAATTCTGGATCCGAGTGAATCTTCTTAATAAAACTTCAGGTATGCTCTACTCCATCATTAATGTTTACATACCAAATAATTACAATGAAAAAATTGAATGATGGCAATATCTTATAGACCTTGCCAAAGAAAATCCCCCCCAAAACCTCATTATCACAAGAGACTTCAACACAACCAGAGCCACAATGGAAAAAAGAGGAGGATCGGTCGTCCGAGATCAATTCCGAGAAAGATTGGAGGACCTCATCTTGGATCCAGACCTTTATGACGTCCCATCTAGTAAATGGATCTATACATGGAACAATAGAAGAGCAGGGCCAAGTCATATCACAACCAGACTAGATAGATTACTGATCAACAACGAATTATTGGCCCTCCCTGATAAGCTGTGCTCAATGAATCTCCCCTGGGTTGGTTCGGACCATCGCCCCATAAGAATGACCTTTGAAAAGCAACAGAACTGGGGTCCAATCCCCTTCAAACTAAATTCTCTTTGGTTGGATCGACTAGAGATTCTTCAATCCATTTCTCAGATCTGGAACCAGTGGATCACATGATCTCCAAACTACATTTGGGAGCAGAAACTCAAATCAGTCAAAGACATGCTAAAGAGATGGGCTAAAGACAATTCGCACAACAAAGCACAAGTAAAAAAGGCCCAACTGGAGGCCCTCCAAGACGAAATGGAAGGCACAGATATTTCGTAGAGTCTCCTCACCCAAGAGCAATCCCTCCACAAATACTATCTTCGGGCCCTAGCGGAAGAAGAAATGACCTGGAGGCTTAAATCCAGGAGCATCTGGCTGAAGGCAGGCAACCAAATACCACCTTCTTCCACAACCGAACCAAAGTCAGAAATTGGGCCAACCAAATATCCGAGCTTAAAACTCTTGAAGGGGAAACAATTCAGGACTGTGACCAAATCAAGAAACTCGCCTCCTCCCACTTCCAATCCCTATATACAAATCTGGTAAAGACAATGAACACCTCTCTGATCTATTTCTCCAACATATCCCATCTATAATAATCGAGGCAGATAATCACCTTCTAGATCGACCCATAGAAGAGGTTGAAATTCTCAGAGTCCTGAACCAATTTCATGAAGAGAAAGCTCCAGGTTCAGACATATTCACTCTTCATTTTTACAAAAAATGCTGGCCCATCATTCAAAAAGATTTCACTAGAATGCTTCATTTCGCTCACAAATCCAAAAAACTAGAAGGAACAATGAAATCCTCCTTCCTTGCTCTCCTCCCAAAAGAAAATGGAGCCTCCTCCCTTAATCGCTTCAGGCCCATCTCTCTTTGTAACATTTCCTATAAGATCCTATAGCCAAAATAATAGCAAATAGGCTCAATCCCCTCCTCAACGCACTAATCCTCCCAAACCAGGGAGGTTTTGTCATAGGTCGTCAGATCTGGGATAACTACATTCTCTTGCAAGAAGAAATCCATGCCAGTAACACTCGTGGGGAGTCCGGAATGGATTTGAAATTAGATATGACCAATGCTTTTGACAAAGTGGAGCATAATTTTCTCTTCAAAGTCTTGCGCAAGTTTGGTTTCAGCTAGAATTTCATGAATTGGATCAACTCGTGCATTGAGTCTCCCTGTATAGAGCCTCTAATAAATGGTCGACCAGGCCCCTTCTTCAAGGCGTCCAGAGGCTTAAGGCAGGGCTTCCCCCTCTCCCCTATTCTCTATGTGCTCATGGTATAATCGCTAAACAAAAGCCTTGAATGGGAAAGTGCCTCTGGCAACATTCTTGGTATAAAAATCGCCCAAGGTGTGAAAAGACTAAACCACTTCCAATTCACAGATGACACAATCCTTCTGAGTGGTGCTTCCAAAATTCTGGCCAGAAGAATCCTTCGAGTCCTAGATACCTTTATCATAGTCTCGAGAGGCTCTCTAAATAAATAAAAATATCATATCTATACTTGGAATGTCTCGACAGGTACCAGGGCTGGTATAACTCAAATAATGGGCATCGCCATCACCCAAGATTGGAAATCCTTCAAATATCTAGGCCTTCCCCTTTGTCTCAGAACGGTTACCGGAGAATTCTGGCACCTCATTCTTCAAAAGTTTAGGGAAAAAATGGATAGTTGGGGAGCACGATGGCTAAACCCAACAGACAGGGTGGTTTTAATAAAGTCTGTCCTTTCAACCCTTCCCATGTTTCAATTCTCCACCCTCCTTGCCCCAAAGGGAATTCTTCAAGCAATGAGTCAACTCATTCGCAAATTTTTATGGCAGGGAGGGGCCTCAAATCACAAAAAACTCCACCTGATAAAGTGGGAAATGGTCACCCAGCTGAAGTCTAAGGGAGGCCTGGGCATCCGAGACCCCTAAATCACTAACTTAGTAATGGGAGCCAAAATTTTATGGAGACTAATCTTAGGGGACAATGATTGGTGGAAGTAGACGCTCATAAGAAAATACAGACTAGGAAAAAGAAAAAGAAGCATGCACAATCCACATCACCACCAAACAGGATCCCAAATCTGGAAACTAATAAAGGGAGTCGCCCCCTTTTTCAGAGAGCACCTTTCTTGGATTCTGGGAAATGGAAAAACAATAAAAATCTGGCAGGACAAGATCTTCAGGGTAACTTTTAACCCCAGAGAAGAAAACCTCTCAGATCTAAAATGTTGGATGCTTGGTCTAAGAAAGCGTACTCTATTTGATATCTTAGCTTGGAATGATAATGGTAGTTGGAAAGATTGGAGCTTCAAGAATGTCCCCCAACATTTAACAAAACATGATCAAAGCCTGCTCAAGCTACTCAAAGGGGCAACGCCCATCCAAAAAACATGGCCAGACATCAGGGGATGGGGGAGCCAGGGATACTCAGTAACAACAAGATACAACCAGCTCCTCGAGAACATGGATGGACATCATCCCTCAACAAAATGGAAAAATATCTGGAACTGGGACTCCCTCCCAAAAATCAACTTCTTCACCTGGACTTTAGCACATGGAAAGATTTTAACAGGGGAGAATCTCATGAAGAGAGGCTACCTGGGTCCCTTCATCTGTCCGCTTTGTAACAACAGTCAATAAGATATCAGCCATCTATTATGGGACTACCCCTTTGCAAAAAATTCTTGGAACCTTGCCTTCAGAGACCTAGCTAGATTTATACGATGGCCCTCCTCCCTCCACCCCAACCTGGGGAATTGGGATAAATATTATCGGGGCTCCTTCAAGGACAAGCCAGTATTGAAACGAGTGTGGAGGGCGCTTGCAAAATTTCTCTGCTGGCAGATTTGGAAAGCAAGAAATAGAAAAATCTTTCAAGGTAAGACCACTCCCCCCCAAACAGTAGCAGCTAAGGCAAATTTGCTTCTATATGAAACCATATGTTCTCGTCCTCTGAAAATTGAAGATACATCAAACTGGAACGACCGGTAAAAGGATTGGATAGCAAGCTTCAATCTCAGGGATGTTAAGTCTCCTCAGGTAGCCCCAAGATCACGCTGGCAGCTTAATCACACTCTCAACATGGAACTCTGGATTCAGAAGCAAAAAACCCATACTCTTTGCTTCGACAAAGCTTCTAAAGGAAACCCAGGGGAGGTAGGTGCGGGGGGGATTCTCTAAGATCCTAGGGGAAAAACAACGTCTCGTTACCACTGGAATCTAGGGAGGGATACCAACAACAAAGCTGAGGCATACACTCTATTAAAAGGAGTTCAACTGGCCCATTCTAAGGGAATAATAAAGCTTGTTGTTCTCGAATATTCTCTCACCATAATAAGACTGATGGTCAAGGGATCAAACCCCAAAGATCCCAGCTTAAAACAGATCCTGGAAAGAACCAGACTGGCCTCCAAAGAAATCAAGTTCACCTTCTTTCACATCCTCCATGGTAACAACAACGAAGCAAACAAGATGGCCAATGCAGCCATCAGGACACCTGCCGGCACTCTCAGCATCAACGAAGTTTCAACTCCAACCACCATATATTAATGAGCATTCAAGAGCGAATTTTGGCTAGTCAAAGGAGTCCCTCCCCTTGGGGCTTAAGCTTCCCCCACGACCACATGGTTAGGATCAACACCATCTCCACCCAAGTGTGGCGAAAAGGGAGCGTTCACACCCATTTTAGTCAGGGTCCAATTTGCAGGGAAAGTCACGACATGGTTGGGTGGATGCTTTCAGTCTTCCACGTGACAACCTGCCGTCGCACCATATGGCTTGTGCCATATGCGATTCATCTACCTCTAGCATACAAGTTTATCTCACCTCCAAGCACTGTGAAATATTCTTCTCGCATCGAAAAACCAGTGTATCGGCTCACCTGTGTGGTTATAATGACCAGAACTATCACCTCCCGCACTAATTCAGCTCCCCTGATGTCAGCCGCCCCTCCATGGCGTCGGTCAATACTATGTACATGACTCTTCCCACAAACTCACAGGTTCGTTCGTCACCTTCCCCCTCAACAAACTTGCAACCATCCTTGTGCTGCATTTAGCCCTCGTGGGAAATCCTATCCTATCGTTTGCCTCTCCAGACCGCCCTGGCTCTTATATCAGCCCCCTCGCCACCCTATAGTCATTCCCGTATTCATCAGTGAGCTTCTTGTGTCGCCGGGTGCTGTAAATTACTTATTTGCAGTGCTTGGCGTATCCATCTCGCCATACCGTTTCCCCTCCCTCCGCTTCCTGCTGGGCAGCCTCTCAGTCGTCCTCCCCTAAGTCAGCTTATACACCTGGGCCTCATGCAGAACACACAAGATCCAGCCAAATTTGGGCTCTCCTCTAGTGACAGTGAAATGAAACAGGACAATACCATGCAGGAAGACTCAGACTCTTGGCTAGAAGACAATTGGGAACATGAATGCGGAGGATGCAACAACCTTCAAGAACAATTGGGAGCGCTGAGTGCCAACAAGGAGTTTGATATGGAAACTCTTTCCCAGCATCGGTTTCTGATTAGTAAGATACAGTATGAAATCAAGGCACAGGGAAGTCAAATAGTTTCCAATCAGGTGCAGATAGACACTCTTCAGCTCAGGTTGGATCAGCTTGACGACACACAACCCTCAACAAGCAATACAAAATCTCAGCAAGGATATTCAAGGAATGTTTAGTCCAATTCGATTAATCAAATGCCAGATCTAAATGTGCCTCTCTGAGTCCAGGAGACACGAGCAACACTCCAACGAGGATAAGAATGCCTAAGCTAGTCGCCCATAATCTCAAACAACTCTATGTTTTGCCGGTTCGTGTATCTAAGTGGCTCCTACTACAGAGTATATGTAGGAAATTCTCCACACAACACTTTTTGTAAGCAAAGGGGATACTTGAACACCCCAATTTTTGTAATAGTCCTCACAGTGAAGAACTCAGACACAACCCTTCATGGCTGTTCTTTTTTGTAACCTCAGTGGATTTATCCACACCGATTAATATATATTTTCCAGCTTCTGTTAAAAAAAAAAATAAAACAAAGTGAAGGATATTATAAAAGTTTTGTTTATTAAAATACCAAGTGGTATGTTATAAGGAGAGGTGAGAGGAAGGTAAAAAAAATAAATTAGGGGAAGGTAATTTTTTTTTTTAGTTTGATAATCAAATTATTATTCTTAATATATTGGTTTTTTAAGCTAGTTTAGGTTAAAATAGAATTAATTTTAATAGTGGTAATTTTTTTTAAAGGGGATTAAGGTAAGATAGTTTGATAATCACAAAATTATTAATAATGTTTATTGTTATTATTGAGTTAGTTTAGTTATCAAATTAAATTAATTTTTAATTTAATAGTCTAATGGAAAAGTATTAGGTTAAAACCCCATATTGAAACATTAGAAATTGGTGCAAGTTCTTGAGTCCTAGGGATCAAGATTTTACTATCTTCTTTCCCGAATGAGCAGGATCCAAATTTCACTAATCTCCAGACCGTTGTCTATGTTTAGTTTACTGGGATTCTTGATGATTTTGATTGCTTCCCTAGTTCGTCGTTTAAGGAGGTGGTCTTCTCTTGCTAAGATTTTGGTGTCTTCTAAGCGCACATGGTTCTTTGTTGTGAGAGAGTGTCCGACTAATGCTGAGGTGCGAGCTCGTTCATTCTTAATGTCAACACCATGCTCTTTAATCCTAGTGTGAAAAGTGTTGCACAAGATTGCAAGTAGTCAGTGCTCCCCGGTGTATCGTGACAAGGGACTAATCGCCTCTCGTGGATCCTTGAAATCTGGCGGTGGTGAGTTTACCAATCACTTGCAGGTTTTGGTGTAACGATAGCTGTACTTCCAACAAGTGGTATCAAAGCTAGTGGTCACGAGTTTGATACACACTCGGCTCGCGCTGAGGGGGAGATTTTTGCACAAAATTGCAAGTAGTCAATGCTCCCCGGTGTATCGCGACAAGGGACTAATCGCCTCTTGTGGATCCTTGAAATCTGGCAGTGGTGATTGTTAGGTGTTTTATATGTGCTAAAAAAGACACTAAACTACCCTCAATTAAATTGTCAACCCAGGGTAAGTAAACTTAGAGTTGTAGCAAAATATATGCCAAAGGTATAAAGGTTGGTAGAAGTGTAGACTAACTAAGGAAAGCAACTATCTAGGGCTAATCTAATGAACAAACCATACTAAGCAAATTGAAACTAGGTAACCTAAGTACTTTTTGGGCCAAGGATTGATGGATAGTTCCTAAGAAAGCAAGTAAAAACCCTATTCAAAGCAAACTAGTTCATGATAGTAAGCAAAGGTAAACTACTAAGCATACTAAGAAAATGACAAAAGCAAACTTCTTTAACTTGCCAACCTATATCCAATGAGCAACTACCCTATGAAAGCAAATACATAAACAAGTAAGAAAAAGCACCTATCTAACCTATTAAAGCAAATAGACAAGCAAGAAAAAGCACCTAACTACCCTACTAAATCAAATAGACAAGCAAGCAAAAACACCTAACTACCCTACTAAAGCAAATAGACAAGCAAGCAAAAGCACCTAACTAACCTATTAAAGAAAATGGACAAGCAAGCAAAGACTTCTCATTGAACAACTACCTAGCCTAAGAGGCAAGTGAACAAAATGCCTAATGAAAAACTATTTCTCTTGCATGAAAGGAAATTTAAATGTTCAATGCAATGCATGAAGGGAAATCTAGTCTATTGAATGCAAGAAAGACTGTCAACTAAACTTATGAAAACAAGAAACTATCTCTTCTAACTTATGAAAGAAAGAAACTATCTTTAATCTATGAAACACTCAAATGTAATGTTGGTGGTTGTGTGAATGCCTTCGGTGGTGACGGATGATATCTCGATGACACTTGACCACAAAGGACTGTTCTAATGGTATAAGCTCAATACTAATTTCAATGGCAAAATGAAAGGTGTGAAGTAAACAGTCCAATGAAAACTTAGCCATGATAAAAGTGATGTTAAATACCCTGCATATTCATGTATAACCATCAACAACATAATGAGATCATCATTATCTAATTAAGTAATTTAATTGCATTTTAATCTATGAAAGGAAATTGCGTGAAATAAAACTATACTATGTCTATTTTAACCATTCAAACTAAAATAAAGCAATAATTAAAAACAGAAATTTAAAGCATGATATTAAAAAGTAAATTGACAATCTAATTTAACCAACAACTAATTAAATGAAATCTATATACACTGAAGTAAGCAATCTATGACTGGAAACTGGAACTAATTCTATCTATCCATCAAAGATCCCTGTCAAATGAAACCCAAATTAAAACTCTGTTCTATCTAATTAAAATTCTATTTTAAACTTATTTATAAAATTATAAAAGAAAGCATAATTTAACATCTAAATGCACATGAGGGTTAGTAAAGAGACTTGCAAGTCTTTTCCTACTCTACAAAATCACTGCATGTTAATATATGTCATCATCTAACTTGCAAAACAATTAAAACAATTAAGCTACAACAAACTAGTTAACAAAATATGCATGTACATAAATTTACAACAAACTAATTAAATTATGAAATGCATAAAAGAACACAAAGAAGAGTTACCAGACTGGTGGTGAGCCCCCCAACAAGTCGTGGTCACTCTCTAAAAGTACACCACAAGCTTAGCAGGCCGAATTCACCATAAAAATCCAAAAACGCAGTTCTGGCAATGTAAAAACTCAAACAGAACAAAATCGTTTTTCTGGCAATTCTAATGCTTATGCTACTTGCTTAACAATCTAATGATCATCCTATTGGTATTTATAAGCTTACAACCCAGGTGGTCGACCACAGGAGGGTCGAACCACCTCTAAATTCGACAAATTACATTAAATGCATCCGTAACTAACAAAACGGAGGAACCCAATGATCGCCCTCTTTGGACAACTGAAATCGAGTTGTCTCGAGCTTAGTAGCTAGAGGGGGCGATGACAAACAAAACCCATGTGCTCGATTTGTCCACCACTAGCCGCCAATACCATAACCGCCAACTTGCCTTGCGTTTTTGTGCAATACTCGGTGCCAGAACGAGTGTCGGATCAAGTACCGGAACAAGTGCTGGATCGAGTGCCGGAACAAGTGCCGGACCAAGAAACATGGTGCGTTTTGCTCTGTAACAACAGAAAAACATGAATTAACTCTTGGAAACCATAAAATATGATAAATTAAACTTGATTGAATAACAAAACACGAATTATACGTACCTCATGCCGATTGTATCATTTTACCATAAAATTCTTCAAAAATCTCCTTTGAAAGATAAAAATGCATATATACATATGGAAAAAAGTGTATAATAACATCATGAAGATGATCATATCTCAGGCCCAACATACCCCCACACCGACGATCTTGTAGGTCCCACTACAAACAAAAAGAAGTCATCCCTCAGAACTAGGCTTGCTGAGGAGGGCCGCCTTTAGAAGCCTCTCCTTCTTGCTGTGTAGGCTTAGCCTTGTGCCTCTTATGTTGCTTTAATTGTGCTCTTAAGCTGCAGTTAGATTGGGTCATCCCATCGACCAACCGCTGAAGGGAGTTAAATTTTACTTGAAGGACTGCATTGTCATGATGAAGGTGTGCATCTATTGTCTTCCTCTCTTTTAATTGTTGGAGAAGCTGATGGTTTTCCTTTTGTAGCTCCTCTATAGTTGGGGTAGAATCAATGATCTCCGAGGAAGGCTTAGGTCCTTTGAGAGATGTGGTCAATTTATCAAATTTAGGATCAAGAGTGGGCATGGGTGAAGTAGGTGTGATGGGAGATCGGAAATGTGAGGTAGGTTCTGATTTCGTTTTCCTTAGTGGCTCTAATCCATTTGCAGAGACTTCTCTAGGTTGCTTATGAGGGCTCTCAAGGTCGGAGGATACTTGGATAGGATCCAAAGTAGGTGGAGGCTTGGCATAAGGCTTGATTCTTATGTTCTGGGTACTCTTCTGAAAAGGTCCCTTACCAAATCGGTGGGCTCCTCTCTTGTTTGTGGGAATGATGGGAAAGTCTTGCTGCATTACTTCTTGGGGCTTATTAGGTGTAGGATCAAGAGAAAATGAAGGCATTGGGGGGTCAACAATAGGCTTCTTTTGGTCTTTGTTCTTGGTCTTCTTTCCCGATGAAGAAGTGGGAATATCAACAAGATTTTGGTATTGTTCCGACAAAGAGGGAGTTTGTGCAAGGGAGTTTGGAGTTTTTGGAGAGTGAGACTTGGATGGAGAGATAGTTTTTAGGCTAAGTGGCTTTTTTCTGGTCTTAACTGTCAAGTGAGGATTTTCAAATTGGTAGATAAAGGCATCCCAACTTTGCCCCTGCTTCTCTAGTTCGGTAAGAACGAGGATTTTGATCAAACTGTGATGGAAGAGACTATTGTGGCGGTTGGTCACATTTTTCCTCACTTGAGAGGACATTTTCTCCAAGCTTTTGAGAAAATAAAAAGGGAAGTTTAAAGGTTTATTGAACAGAAAATGAGCCAGCAATGTAAAGTGACAAGATTTGAAGGTGGAGTATCTACCTTCACATGTAATTAATCGTGTGATGACGATAATGGGATTGACCAATTCTGGCTTTATCCACTCCTTAGCATACCCTTTCACTCCTGAAATGCTCTCGAATTTAATCTTAAACACCCTGTTGTAACTTGAGCGCGGCAATTGATGATTCTTGAACCACTTATCTCCCATTCTTGGAAGTTTTGTTGCAGTAGCAATTGACTCTTCTATGATTGCAAAATTGGGAGACCCTACATGTGCTATCCTGCCATCAAAACCAACTACAAATTGCATAGAAAGACCGTCATCATGGCCTTGCAAACTCGACAGAAATGGACCCCAGCCAACATGCAAGAACACTTCCCTACATTGTGTGAATTATGGAATCGCAAACAAGTTTGTATAGGAGGAGGGTCCGTATCGCTTGGGCATTGTGATAGGGTTTGAATTCACCAAGAAAGGGCAAAATTGAGCCACACAGAGACACAAATTGGGCACGGTTTGAGTGCAATTGGAACAGAGGGCGAACTTTACCAAGCAAGGGTGAAAACATGCCAAGAAATGGCACGAGTTTAACACAGTATGAGTGCGATTAGAACAGAGGGCGAATTCGACAGAGGTTGGGCACAATATCTTAACGCAGGGCAGAGCAAATGGCAAGGGCAAATGAAACAATAGAGTGCCCAGCCCGATTTTGGATGCTCTTATGGTGGAGTATGTTGCCCACATGTGCGCGTGAGCTGCCATGTGTGGGAGATTCGAATTTGATGGCAAGCTTGGGAGCAATGGAGTGGTGCGTACTTAGATCAATGTCCAACTCTTTTGACTTGGACATTTGATCATAGCCATATGAAGCATCTTTTAATCAATGCATGTAACAAATTTAATTAAATGTGATTGAATTCTAGTTCCCTGGAATCTAGGACAGTTACTGGTATGCATTGCAATGGCACTTCAAATGACACTTTAAATGACATTGCATCCGGCACCTCATCCGGTACTTCATCCAGTACCCTTGTGTTAAGTGCATTTTCTCCTCTTTTAATGGACAACCTGCAATTTTGAAGTGTTTTTGACAACCATAGTGGTTAATGAGAAGAGGCAGAGTGCTCCATGCTTACTCATTCTTCTTGTATATGACATATAGTGTCAAAACCTATAATGAACGGGTTATAGCAAGTGTAAAAACCTATAATGAATGGGTTGTAATGAACGATAAACCGATAAAGAGTGGTCTATTAAGCATGAGTTTAGCAATGTATAACACACATGAGTTAAGCATTTAAAAATAACATGACTATCAATGTAATAACCTGTATCATGGTAATAATACAAAAATTCTTGCAAAGACTCCTTTCTCTAGGCAATGATCATTTATCAGCTCATGAACCCCTCCCCCACACCTAAGTATTGTGACACCTCACAATCAAAAGTATAGGAAACTAGTCAGTATCCCCTAATAGCCGAAGATTTATAGTATGTCAAGTGTAAAGATAAAATTTCACAGATTGGTCCAACGAGACAGTTAGGAGATGGCCCCACCTATAGGATAAGAGATCCTATACATAGATAAGAAGAGGTAGGCAAAAGAGTTTCAAGATAGTATTAGAGTCATTCCCCGATGGCAATTTTATGAGATTCATTAACCTTAGCTAAACCACACATACTTCATGTCAACTTTGTCTGTAAGTAATGCCGTACATCAGGACAAGTTTAGATTTATTATTTACTTTTGTCAGATCATCATCCTCGCTAGGTAGAATGCCCGCTGCCAGCAAGCTTGTTCAGTCCTCCGACGGGTTTACCTAGTCATACCAGAGGTCGGTACCCGCTGCCAGCAGACCTGTTCAGTATCCCGACGGGTTAGCCTCTTAAACCCTCAGAGACTGGCCCTCCATCCTTTAAGATTTTATTATAAGATTGCTTATGCAAGAAGATGGGGGAACAACTCTGAAACAACTTTTATTTCTTTTTTTTTTAATTGGGATGGTATTTATGTTAGAAGATGATGTTCCGTTATATTGTTTAGTGGTTGTCCTGATGTAAGGGGTACTTAAGTAGACGTGGCCTATCTAAAGATATGATATAATCAAGCTATTTAGTGTGTAGTGGATGGTACCATCGAGAAAGAACAGAAAGGTATCTCTAGGCTCAACTCACTTTCTTCTTTTGTAATTATTGTGATGTTTCCATGACTAACTGCTAATTAGACTTCCTTGTTACTCTTTGATAAATACACTTGACTTACTTACTCAGGTTTCTTGGAAAAACTGTACGAGAGACCTCTAGGCTTGATAGTTATGCTATCACTTCCTTATACAGTGGTGAAGAGTTTCAAGAGAAACTGCTTTAGAATGCCTTAAAAATGATGATTTTGCAAAAACATGGCTAATTACAGTAAGTCACTATTCATTTGATGCTTTAACAGACAAAAAATTCAAGTATAACAATGTTTTGATGAAAGATCCTTGAAACTGTGTACTCCCGGTGAAATAATTACTTACAGAAATATCTAGAATTGCCTTATTAACAAAATACAAAAACTATTTACATATATACAGTAGGAAACTCAGAAAATTTTTCAAGAACAAGGGGGAACTTCCCCATCTACTTAGGCTAGTGCCTTGTCAACTGACATGACCTATAGAAAATCTTCTCTGGAAATGGGATTATGATAAAACTTAAGTCGGTGTCCATTTACCACAAAGGAGACTTGTCCATCATCAATTTTTTAAATTTTTACAGCTCCATTGTCATATACAGTGTCTACCTCATAGGGGCCCAACCAACAGGTGGTAAGTTTACCTTTGAAGGTTTTGAACCGGGAATCAAATAATAGAGCCCAATCACTAGGCTGGAAGTGTTTCTTTTTAATAAACTTGTCATGCCACTTGCTCCTCTAGTTTTGGACTAATATCGTCCGTTGGATGGCATCTTGCCTGATTTCATCCAACTCATTTAGTTGTATGGCTCACTACTTTTGAGCCTCATCTAGGTTCAATCCTAACTCTGCGGAAATACAGAAGGTCCTTACTTGGAATTCTATAGGTAAAAGTACTTGTTTCTCATACACTGGCTCATAAGGGGTATGCTCAGTGGTATTTCTCAAGGTAGTTCGGTATGCCCACAAAGCCTCTGGGAGCCTATCAACCCAATCTCGGTGATGTAATTGAAAAGTCTTGGTCAAGATGGCTTCCAAAACTTTGTTTGTGGATTCTGCCTGACCATTGGCTTGCGGGTGGTATGGAGAAGATTTACAATGTTTAATCCCATATTTCTCTGTTAGCTCTTTCATCAGCTTGGAAGTAAATGGAGTGCCTTGGTTGGTAACAATTTCACGAGGGACACCGAAGAGGGTAAAGATGTCTTCATAGATGAATTCGACAACAGAGTTCTCTGTGGCCCTAAATATAGATTTTGCCTCTACCCATTTGGTGACATAGTCCGTACAAACCATGATATAATTCTTCCTACGGGACATGGGTGAAATTGGTCCTACAAAGTCGAGGGCCCATTTTTCGAAGGGTTCTATCATAACTTGGGCCTACAAAGGCATTTCATCAGATGATGTAGGTCTACCTATCCTTTGGCAACTATCACAACTTCTCACATACTTGGCAACATCTTTGAAAATGATAGGCCAATAGTAACCTGAATGTAACACCTTCTATGTTGTACGTTTGTCAGAGAAATGGCCACCACATGGTCCATCATGACAATTTCGTAGCGTTTCAGGTACCTCGTCCTCTCGGACACATCTATGAATAATCAAATCAGGACCTGTGCGAAAAAGATCAGGACCAACCCAAGAGTAACTAGCACTCTGTGTAATAATTTTTTGCTTTTCATGAGGTGACAAATGAGACAGTAACTTCCTAGTGGCTAGATAGTTTTCCATATTTGCAAACCATGGGGTATTGATAGAAAGGGAAAATATATGCTTATCTGGGAAACTATCATCTACAGGGATTTCATCATCCTCATTCTTTATTCGGGAAAGAAAGTCAGCTACTCCATTATCCTTTCTAGGTCGGTCAAGAACATTAATATTAAATTCTTGCACTAACAAGAGCCACCTGGTCACTCGACCATTAGTTATAGGTTTTCTCATGAGAAACCTAATGGCAGAATGACCGGTGTGTACAAATACTTCATAACCTGCAATGTAATGACGAAACTTGTTAATAGCATGAACAACTACCAAGAACTCTTTCTCCGTGACTGTGTATTTCAACTCGGCAGGGGACAAGTTCTTGCTTATAAAGTAAATGGCATAGGACTGTTGGTCTTCTTTATGCCCTAATACCTCTCCTATTGCGGTGTCGGAGGCATCAGTGGATATATGAAATGGGAGAGTCCAATTGGGCCCTCTAAGAATTGGTGCCACAGACAGCTTGGCTTTCAGGGTTTCAAAGGTAGTTTGACAATGCTCAGTCCAAACAAAATCAACATCTTTTATCAATAATCCAAACATAGGTGCAACAATATTTGTAAAATTTTCAATAAGCCGTCGGTAATATCCGGCATGTCCAAGAAAGCTTGTCACCTCTTTCTGAGTCTTGGGGGGTGGAAGTCTAATAATGACCTCAATATTTGCAGGATCGACTTTTATTCCTTCAGATGAAACATGATGTCCTAGAACCACTCCTTTAGTTAGCAACATTTTTCATTTTTCATGAATTAGGGATAGGTTCATTTCCTGGCATCTGATGAGGACCTTTTCTAAGTTGTCTAAGGCTTCTTGGTAAGTGTTGCCATAAACTGTGAATTCATCCATGTAGACCTCCACACAATCATGAATAAGATCGGAAAATATCCCTAATACTGCTCGTTGAAATGTGGCAGGAGCATTACACAATCCAAATGGTAAGACCCTATAGGCATAGGTGCCCCAAGGACAAGTAAAGGTAGTCTTGTCCTGGTCCTCGGGTTCTATAATAATCTGGTTGTACCCGCTGTACCCATCTAGAAAGGAGAAATACTTATTTCCGGACAAGGTATCTAGAACTTGGTCACTGAAAGGAAGAGGAAAGTAGTCTTTCAAAGTGGCCTTATTGAGTTCCCAAAAGTCAACACAAATTCTCCATTTCCCAGTCACTTTCTTTGGAACCACTACTAGCAGGGATACCCACTTACTGTCGGAGATGGGATAGATAAATCTGACATTTAACAAATTATGGATTTCCTCCTTGACTATGTCTTTGAGTGCTAGGTTCATCCTTCTCTGGGGTTGCCTAACAGGTGATACTTCCCCCTGGGTGTATATATGATGGATGCATGTGTCAGGGTGTATACCCTTCATGTCAGTGTATTCCCAGGAAAATTCTCTTGTTTGTTTTTTAAAGATATCTACTAACTGTTTCTGTTGGTCTGTATCTAGCCTAGAGTTTATATGTAAAAATTTCCCTGGACTAATCTCATAGGGCATAGTATAAGACATGGTAGACTCATCGATTTCAAAAATAAAATATGTCGAAGACAAAACGGATGGATCTAATTGTTCTTGAAATTCTTCCCCAAACATGTACTCAAATTGGGGAAAAGACTGTGGAAAATCCACACATGTAATAGTAGAAATGAATTGGTTTAGCACATTTTCTAGAATATGCTCTTGAAGTGCCCTTGCATGGTCACTAGGCAATACGAGTTCTTCCCAGTCTTCATTCTCGTATGGACATTCAAGCCACCATAGATTCTCCATAATAGGTTGAGCTGGAGGGTAAATGGTGAGCTTCTGGATAGAGAGACCATTTGAGATGGTCATTTCTCCTTCTCTACAGCCAATAAATGCATTGACTGTGGCTAGCCAAGGTCTTCCCAAAATAACAGGATGGCCTCGGGCAAGATCCTTTGAATGAATAACAAGAAAATCTACGGGGTACTCCCATGAGGCTAAAGTAACCATGACATCATCTAAAATCCCTTCAGGTGTAACCCTAGTCTTATCTGCTAATTCCAAAATGGTTGGGGTAGGCCGAAGAAGAGGTTGTAACTGTAATCGTTACAAGGTAGTAGCGGTCATAACATTGATGGTTGCCCCTAGGTCTATGAGAGTGTTTTCGATGGAGACCTCCTTAATGGTTATAGTTACTACAGGGTTTCTTGGATTCCCATACTTTGCTAGCTTTGGCTCCTCTGATATGTACTCAGAGAGTCCTCCTACCAAATGTATTGTAGGAGGGTCCTTTTTCTTCCTACCTGGCTTCTTGATACACAATTCTTTGACTACCTTACTATAGATTTGAATGTCTTTAATGGCTTGAAGCAGAGGAATCTTGACACAAATATTTTTCAATTCATTCAAAATGTCAAATTCTGATCGGGTGGTAGGTTTCTCGATTACCAATCGGTTTGGATAAGGAGGGACCTTCGTAATTTGTGAAGGTTCATTTTAGGGAAGCTTGGGTTCTTGATTCTTTGGGATAATAACATCTTCCCACCTAGTGTCATCCGTGGGTTGTTGGGTAGTTTCTTCTTCTTCTTCTTCCTGGATGACTACTGAAGGTCTCTGCCTATCTAGAACTTTTCCCGATCTTAGTTGGATTTCCTGTAATGGAACAGGAGTAATGACATATGTTGGGAAGGCATGCATCTCAACATTGTTAAGAGGTTGAGGGGGCTTATTATTGGGATTCGACACTGGATGTGCCGGTAATAGTGTTGGTCTCGGGGAGCTTGTATTTTGAAATTGGAGAGGTTGTTGTTGTGGGATAGGAGGTAAAGGTGATGGAACAAAACCTGGCAAAGGCTGCAGAGTGTTTTATGAGAACTAAGAATAAGGATGGTTGTACATAGGGATAGGTGGAGCTTGAGGATTTCCTTGGTTGTGTCCTCCCCTCCATCCTTGAATCCAAGGATGTGGTGATGAGTAGACCAGTTTTTCCAACCTGGTGAGTTCCATTGTTGTTGTTGATAATAGGGTGGAACTTGGGACTGTAGATCTGGGTATGTGGGTTGATTCCTAGGATGCCATGGCCTCCTAGGTGCATAAGAAGACTCCCCGGGATCTCCACTCCTATAGATGGCTAATAAACGGGCAATGATGGACATTTTTCAGTCACATGGTCTTCTGTACATAAGCCACAAACTAAAATGTTATCTAATGGGCACTCCCTTGAGGAATGCTTCCTCCTGCATCTTGGGCAATATATGCCCATTAATGCATTTTCCTCCTCCTGTTTCTTTTTGAGTTTAAGGGTATCCAACTGGGAACCTATTATGCTTAGGATGTCTGTCTTGAAGTTTTTTAAAAGGTTCCCTATCTCTGCTCTCATAATACCACCTGAACTAAGTGGTTTTAAGCTTCTATTGTAAGGGTCCCGAACATTCTTCCCTGTTTTGGCTCTACTCCTTGAGTAGTTTTTAC
>JASDQU010739709.1:149817-181713 GCA_032191745.1 Picea mariana | reverse complement strand
AGATCTGGATGGGTGGACTCTGGCCATCCAAATTTTCTCACTGCTTATCCTAAAGCCTATTCACGTCTTGGCTTAAGTTAACGTCTCATATCCACATCTAACGGTCATTACAGACCCAGATATTCTCCAAAAGAATCTCGTCCGTTCAACGGGGTTTATCGTCATGAGAATCTAGACTCTTGATCACGGGACCCCTGAATCCTCGATCCCCAGTTTCTCGATGCGGTTAATCTCTTGACACATGGCCTCTGTCAATCGGACGACTTAGATATACTCCAGGGTTTCCTCCATGGGAAATCCCAAAATCTTGTCAATAGGAATCCCGATTCTGCGATTCCCGATGAGCCAATTCACTGATATGGAGCCTTGCGTGTTAGCCCTCCTGGTTAAACTCCTGGCCCACGTGACCACTATCTCACCAGACCATAGCCTTATCTCCTGTCGAGTTTTCATACATTCCAATGCCGAAATGTACTCGTCCTCAGGATTCACGATCCGCCGAATCCCGATATGCCGATATAATGACAGCTAGCCTTACAATGGATGCTTTTCACTTTGTCGAGATTCCGGACTTCGCAAATTCGAAGTGTATGGACCTCTTGTCCACAGGGTTCCCGATTTCCCGATGGATGACTTTCCTTTCAGGACTTTTCCCGAATGCTCCGATTGCCACCACGCGTCCTCCTATGATGGATGACTCATAATGATTCCAGGATTTTCACTATGACAATTCCCGACCTCATGTCATCGTGACTCCCGATTTCACGAATGCCGATATCCCGATGGCCACGCCTCTCGTCGGGACTTTCAACCTCCTTTTCACAAGGGCTTAACCCCCATGCATATCTTAACAGATCCAATGGCTATCGTGTTTTTCTGGCTAAGATCTAACAGCTCAGATCTGTCCCACCTTGTGCACTCTTCCACTACTTCATGGATGTGGAAAAAAAATCAGCGGTCCAGAGGTTCTCATGGACTGTGGGAATCTATGGTCCTAAACTCTTCACTACCCACGAAGACATAGGAAAACCAAGTGGTAAGGCCTTTAACACCCTACTTTCTCCTACTAATCTAACGGTCATGGGGGACCGCAGATTTCCCGACGAAATCTCATCCATCGATCACCACCTATCAAGGTTAAGGCCCTTAACACTTCTTCCTGTCCTTCCGATGTTACGGTCGTGAGTGACCACAGATCGCCCGACAGAGTCTCATCCATCAATTTGATCATTTCTCCTCATACAGAGTTACTAAGGCTTTACGCCTTCACATTTACCTTCCAGGTTCTTGAGGGGTTATTCAAGGAAGGTATTTCTATGGGGAGGTTTACTCAGGGTACTACCTGAGGTATGTAAGGATGTCGTCCTCTCGAGATCTAGACGTGAAGTCTAAATTTGATCAGTACGCACACAAATAATGAATCCGTGAAGACATAAATCATACGTGGTCTTTCCCTATAAATATACAACTACTAGTACTGATCAAAAAACCATACAGTCATTCTTATAATGAAATCATTCACAGTTTCACAACTTATGAGCATAATTATCAGAATAAGCACACACACACACACACACACACACACACACACACACACACATATATATATATATATATATCAATATGCCAAAGGAAAAACACTTATCAAAGATAACACCAGGGTCAAGTAACTGCTGAGAGGGGTGCTCGTTTCCACCCAATCGTAGGCTTAGCGACTCCCAATGGATTTACCACTAGCCACCCCCGAGATGAGACCACGATGCTGTGAGATTGTGTCTCCATTTTCCAGTGACCAGGAGCGAAGGTTGCAATCCTCCCCCTTTGCTATCACTCACTCTGCATAATTCCAGAGTTCCCCCTCGCATCTGCCTCCACAATCGCTTCTACCCCACGACTTATCCTCTTGCGAGGTTGCATGTGGCGCGATTACCCTCGCGTTGATCAAGCCTGAAGGCTCTACGGATGGGAGGTTCACCTCCCATCCCTCATTAAACCATCTACCCACCAGCCTGCAAGACATTTAATTCAGGGTCGACGAGTCGATTTTGGTTCTCTAGGCCAGTGGAATCCAAATACGGTATTAATTCTCGGTGGAAGTTAACGCCACCTTTTCAGGTGCCTTCCACCGCCATCGTGGTCTCTTTTTCTGCACATCCCCTCTCAGCAGTCTTGTAATAAATTCAAAATGTTATTCACATTCATTGACCTTTTCCTCAAGGTCCATTTGCATCACGTATTCACATTTATGAGTTCGCCATAGTTCTTGGCCAGTCCAGTTATATTTACAAGCTGGGGGAAACAGGGTGTTACATAATTGCATGGTTATCTCCTTAGAATACATGAATATGGGTCCAAGAGTGTGTAACCATTTAACACCAAGAACAATGTCACAACCACCCATGTCAATAGAAAACATGTGGGATTTTAGGTTATGCTAACCAATTTGTAGGCACACATTTTCACAACACCCTCCACATTTCATGGAACCACCATTGGCAATCATGATTTGAAAATCGTTGATAGTGCAGATATAGCAATTGACTTCTTGGGCAAGGTGGTGATGAATGAAATTATGAGTGTTGACACTTTCAACAAGGATGATGAGTTTTCGATGCTTAATGTAACCAATCAATTTGAGGGTTTGGGGAGCAGAAAAACCAGTGAAATCAGTGGTTCAACTTCGGAAGGATCAAAGGGTGGTGTAATATCATCAATTGGGGGTAGCAAAACTTCAGGTTAAAACTCAACATCTTCATCAAAAACATCCTCACAAATGGCCATAAAACGTTTTTGTTCTTTACACTTGTGCCATGGAAAGTATTTATTATCACAATTATAGAAAAGATCCTTGAGTTGGCATTCATCCATTTCCTCCCTGCTTAATTTTTGGACCTTGAGAGGAGTGGCCTGAGAGGCAAGGGTGTTGGATTTAGGGTGGGGAACAAAAGTCTGTTTTCTGCTCTAGGCTAAGATGACCTATTGTGCCTCCTTGGCACACTTAGTGGATTACAACAAATTCCGGGGGTGAGTCATGATGACTTGGGCATGGATTTCATCCTTCAGGCCACTGATAAAGCATTCCCTAAATAAATCATCTTTCATGCCCTTTGTGCGGAAATCTAAGTGCCCAAAGGAAGGAATAAAATATTCCACTGTTCCATATTGTTTCAACTTGGTCAGACATTCTAAATGGTGGGTATCCATGTCAAAGCATTCATATAGTTCTGCAAGAAACAATGACCAATCAACATACCCTTGGTGTGCATTTCGATGCCATTGACACCATTTCCATCATTTGGGATCCAAATAAAGAATTCCATAATAAATTTTGGTTAACTCATCAATGATACCATGCAGAGAGAAATAGTGTTTCATCTGAGTAACCTAGGATTGTGGATTTGAGCCATCAAATTTTCTTACCTCAACCTTGGGAAGACAAGGGTCGTGAGGTAGGGAGTTGAAATGAGAGTGTAGGGGTTGGTTGGAGTCAACACCTTCAGTATAGAGAGGTGGGTTAAAGGAGGAAGGACCCTGGAATTTGTTCATGAATTGGTGTAGAGTGGAATGGACTTCAACAATTTGGCTACAGAGTTGTTCTTGGATAAGGTCCATTTTTGCAGGAATGTTCGGAATGCCCCTATTTCCTTGGGCCTAGAGGGAAGTAAGGTTAGTACTTAGTTTTTTATTGGTTTCTTCTTGGCGGGTGGGAGCCACATGGGAATGAGGGGTGGGTCCATGGACAAAAAAACAGATAAGTGATATATACCACTATGATCAGGGCAGTGAGAGGAGACCAATGGGATAAGTGGAAAATAAGGGTGTCGTGAAGGGTATGGGTCCACATGGTGAAAAAAGGTTAAAAATGATAGGTATCACAACAATCAGTACAAAAAGAGGAATCCAATGGGATAGGTCTCAAATGAGGGTCCAGGAAGTGCTATGGGGAAACTCCCCTTAGTTTGGGTCTAGCGACCAAGCAGATCCTTAACACCTTAAAAGACAAAAATACTTCTATTCTACCCTAAATCTAACAAAAACCTAATGATAGTTAAGGGAATGGAGAGAATATCAAAATGTGTACCTTGAGTCCTTTCGTTTGTCATAGATCCCTTCTCATTGCTATCCATTCCAAAATTGCAGACTTCCTCCCAAAGATGGCCTAAAACAAATTCACAGAACAAACTATGACAACATATGCATAACTACCAAGATCATCTAAAGAGTTAGATATTCATGAAAAAAATTCATAAACATAAACATAAAGACATAAATATATGGGACATGAAGTTTCTCTTTTATTAATAACAATATTGGAAGTTACAACCTGAATCTTGTCGATGCCACTCTACGTACCTCGCCTGGGTTCCTCTACCTTGAATCCAAGTGCACTATTCCCAATATGTTATCTTCACAACCAACCAATATAGGGTAAAAGGATGGATTGTATAAAGGAGGATGACTAGAAGGGAATGTTGAGGCTAAAACTTAGAGCAGGATGCAAAAGGCCAGGAATGCAATGGAGAAAATTTGGCAGAGTTCACTATCCAAATGACCCCCCTAGGGCCCCTTTTATATGGAGAAAAAATGGTTAATTAGTTTTCATAAGGGATACAAGAGGTAAGATGGTTGTGCAACCTGAAATAACCTGTAAACTCCGCCTGAAAGCGTGGAAATTTTTAACTTTTGCAACTTTTTAGAGCATATGTGATCTCTCAGGCATGCAACTAGAGTATGTATATGTGTTTCATATGCTGCAGGGTGCGTAAACCATGCAATTTTTTTTTTTTAAGAGGAACCTCAACAAAAGTTGTTGGTGGATGTGTAAGTAAGAAGGCCAAAGTAAAAAATGCATGATAGGGGAATTTTTAGCTATAACAAATAGGCCCCCGATTTTTATTTTTTTTACTCCTGCAGAGTTATACTATGATCTGAATAATATTATAGTGTCGAAATTCTAAAATTCTTAATAGGAAAAAATGTGTAGTAATTTTGCAACCAGAATGCAGTAGGCAAGGTTGCACGACGACAATAGATTTTGTATATTCCTTTGTTGTTATGTTTTCATCCCAAGGGTTATAATTTTCAAGGTTCTTATAGACAAGGGTTTTCCCTATGCTATATCTCTCTAATATACATGCTGGGTCGAACGATAGCACTCAACCCAATATCTCAGGGCACCAACTAAGGAGTCTATACCATACCCCTAGTCGTACTACTCGATTAACCATGTACTAGAGATTATCTTCCTGAGTGTTGTTCTTGGTGGAACTAAAGCAGTCAGATGGTTGATTGGTTGATCTAGGGATGGTTTCAGGACATCTAGGGGGCTCCCGATATACCAGAGGCATGTGGAAGAGAAAGTCCATATATAGGTGTTGTCTAATGCGCTACCACTCGAAGGGGTACCAATAGGGGTTATAAGGGTGTCCAAAAATGTGAGCTTAAAAACCTCTTGTATTTCCTCTATTTATTCTTCCCCGACAATGGATTTATATGCTAAACGATAGATCACTATAGATTAAAGACATTGAAACACATCTCTACCCTGAAAAAAAATTAACCCACAATTCATGCCAAGGAAATTTCTTTGATACTACTTGTAAGGTAGTCGATATAATATAATATGTAGAAACAAGAATATTCAACATATATCAATTGAACAACAAAATATTGAGAAGAGTAATACCATAAATAATACATTTATTCAAATAAAACAATGTTCACTTGCCTATTCAAGGGGAAAACCTCCAATAGAGTAAAGCTCTATTACAACAATGCTCAAGACAAAATTCTCTCATGCTTCCTACTCTTATTTATACTAATTATATCTTCTAAAGAACATTCTAGAGGAAGATATTTCTAGAAGTGGAAGCTTCTATCAAGTCTTCTTACATTGACTTTTTCATACTTATTAAATAGGCCTTATTAACTAATGTCAGTGTTTATTACATGGAAAATATATTATTCTATCTATGTGAGGGGTTAGGGATATTAGGTCCCTAACACTAGAACAAACTTCCAACTGAAGCTAGACCTTTCAACTGGGAGAAAGAAAAGGAGAAAGACAAGAGGTAGATTCCTCCTCCTCCAAAACCACAGTTGAAGCTTCCAAATGCACATCACAAGGAACAAATAGATCCCACATGCTCTACACCATATCACCATGTCAAGGTTCATAATGTAAATCTTCTATGAGTAGTAACAAATGACATGGCATGACACCCTTGTAGTCCTTTAAAAATTCATGTTATCAAGTTTATTGCACTTGCCATCGGTTATTAAAATTATCATTTGATATGAGGGTGGGTCAAGAACTTATGGAGGTTGTGAATTAACTCTCCCATGCCACCATCACCACCACCCCAATTTTTATACATACAACCAATAGCTAGAGAGAAAACCTTATTAGTCGTTGTGTTTTTTGGATGATTAAGCCTTCAGAGAACATGAAGAGATATGACTTCCTCCAATCCCTCTAAAAATTTTTCACCAATTTTGGATGTGACATATTAGTCAATTGAGATGAGATTTCTTAGGAAAGGATTTGGATACTAGATGTAGGAATATCATCAAATATCCAACGATTGTCATATTTTTAATGTCTTGATTCTTCATTATCCAAACTCCTAACCAAAGAGCCATAGCTTCAACCTAATTGTTGGAGTTTTTGTCAATTCCCCAATAATAAGAAATTTCCAGTTTTCCTTCGAGATTGAATATAAACCCCCTCCCCCAACACCACCAACCCCCATTCCTACCACCCATGGATTTCCTTTTGAGGCTTCGTTGAAGAAAATAATATATTTCTTTATGTCACAAATCCAATCTTTTAGTTATTTTTTTGAAATTATCAATAACTAAGTATGGTGTTTTTGTGGTTTTCCTTCTTGGAAACTACCTATATCTCTTTGAGCATTTAAAAATTTATTTAGCCATTGATCCGTATTTAGGAGAGAGACAAAATGAAAGCAGATAAATTACAATGAAATACTCATGAAAATTTCTAGAAACAAAGAAATACAACAATACACGATTTCTATTAATGAAATAATTGTAAAGAGACTGTAAAAATAGAGAGTGCAAGACTCGCTAGAATGGTGCCATCTTTATCTCTAAGAAGAGATGTGACGGTTGAACTCATTTGCAAGAAGATGATTACAATGAGGCTCCGAAGGCCTTTTTATGATAACATGAATGCCAAAACCCTAGACATCCAAAAACCTAACCCTAGGAGACGAAATGCCAAAAGTCATGTGGGCTCCATTGGGGTAAGTTAATACATTAACTTCTTGGGGTCATAAATTTTTCATATGATCTTCATTTTAGGCACGTGATAGCTCATTGGAAAGGTGTTTTTGAGAAATACACATTATTACATCAAACTCTAACTATGTCTATAGTTTAACTGTGGAAAGCCAAGAAAACATTGTTTAGATCCCCAAAACAACCCTCGAAGTATAGAAAGATATACTGACATGATTTTTTTTCAAAATAAGCCAGTTGGAATAGTTGGATGACCACCAATATCCACCTGGATGTCGTTTAGGGCTTCAGGACCACCCCATACGTGAATAAACCATAATTACAAAGAAATGTCCCCATTACAGAGAGACATGTTGAACTGAAAACTATCCAGATGAGATAGTTGGAATATGTAACAGGTGGGTGTCCACCAATATCCACCTAGATCAATCCTCACCCCTTAGGAAGAAATGGTATCCATTGCGTTGAGTGCCCAGGGAAGAGGGGAAATCATTTTATGAATTTGAAGCTTAGTAAGCTACGTTCCTTGTTGGAGAAGTGGCGTTGCTTGGTTTGTGGAAGGTTGTCGTGAACTTGTTGTTGGAGGGGTTGAATTTGTTCCACCAACCTATTGTTTATGGGTTTGATGGGGCATTGTGTAGGCACCATTGTAGGTGAAGAAACAATATATTATTTCTCTTCAGAAATCTATTTTTGTTGGATATAAGGTGTTGAGGCTATAGTGGTTGTAGTGGCCTTTTGTGCATCCTTTGAACAAACTATGAAGAGAATGAATTTTGTAGTATGAGAGATTATCTTGCGGCATTTTTTTGGTGGAAAAATAGTCAGAACTACCTCTTGGATCCTATAGGGTTGAACTCTGAGAGTAATAATGACACTACAGGATATAGACTCAGAAACAACATGACATTTACACATATATGGTTGGTCCAAAACAACATAACAGACATAAAGAGGGGCAACATCACACACTACCTCATCCTTGAAGGGATGGATGCCATAGGACAAATGACACTGTTGGATGACATGGAGATCTCATCCCTAGTGAAGCCACCTGATGTTGTATGGTTGTCGGTGTGGTGTTGTTGACAACCCCAATTGTTTGCTGACCTTAGCTGAGAATAGGTTTTTATGGATGTCGTCATCAACAATGAAATGGAATGGGTCCCATTCACCCACATCTATGAATGGAAGAAGTGATCCCCCTCTTCATGATCTATTGGTTATTTTGGTTGAATTGTTGTGGTCACGACAATAGCAGTGGGGTCTGCATCAATGATCTGTTTGTTTTCAATATTTTATGGATTGGATTATGAATTAGGGTTCGAATGTGTGTCTTTGACCTTAGCCACCAATGACTGTTTCGAGCAACATTTATCGGTGTTGTGCCAAGGGATTTTGTGGAAGTCACACCACTTCCCAGTGTCATTCTTCTTCTTTCCTTTACCTTTGTTTTCTTGTGTCTTGGAATAGTTGTCTAGAGGTTGTTGGTTAGGGTTTTATTTACCATGATTTGGTTGTTGTGGATTTGCAGACCCAAATTCCCATTTGTTCTGGTCCCTAAATTTATGCTCAATTTCAACCACATATCGATAAGCAGCTCCCAACGATGAGATGTTTAGGAAATCCATTTTAGTTTGGATGTACCTATGCAGAACCCCACGATATTTCAGAACCAAATGCCACTCAAAGTCTTCGATGCCCACCTTGGTGCGCAAGGTATGGAAAGTATTTGTGAACTTTGACATTGTTTGGCTCTTCTGTTGCCATAGTGTGGTCCATGTCATGTACTGGTCTTCATAGTTATCAATAGGGTAGAATTGTTCCTTGACCGCATCCAAAAAAAAATCCCAAGGGGGCTCAACTCCATATATTCAAGACTCTTTTGTGTATTTTTTCTCCAAGTAAGTTTCCCACCAATGTTTGACATGGGGGAGAGCCTTGAGGAGTGTGAAGATGATCTTTTTCCTGTCGAAAAAATTTTGAACAGAGAAATAACCTTATAATAGATTTAACCATTTTCTAGGGCATCCGCATCTATCTGACCTTCAAATATGAGAATATCAAAATTAACTTGTACCTTGAAGGGAGAAGTTCCTCCAAAATGGTCACTTTATGAAGATACACATGTTTTTATCGATAGGCATTGAAGGATGTGTGCAAAATTCTCCCTCATTTCTTCCCTCTGTCGCACAAGAGCTTGCTCAAGCAATAGGTTAATAGAATCTTATGCTCCGTCATTTTTATTTTCTGCCACCATCGAGGGTTTCTTGGGCATGTGAGAGTGATTGTCCTTAAGAGAGACAAGATCTAAACCCAACTGGCTATACTCAGATCTCATTGGGGACATGCACTGAAAAACGATCAAGAGTAGCCTACTGTGATACCACTGATCCATATTTAGGAGCGGAACAAAATGAAAGCAGAGATATCACAATAAAATACTCATGAAAATTGCTATAAACAAATAAATACAACAATACACGATTTCTTTTAATGAAATAATTGTAAAGAGACTGTAAAAATACAGAGTGAAAGACTCGCTAGAATGGTGGAATCTTTATCTCTGAGAAGAGATGTGACAGCTACACTCATTCACAAGAAGATGATTACAATGAGGCTCTAAAGGCCTTTTTATGATAACATGAATGCCAAAACCCTAGACATCCAAAAACCTAACCCTAGGAGATGAAACACCAAAATTCGTGCGAGCCCTGTTGGGGTAAGTTAGTATATTAACTTCCCGGGGTCGTAGCTTTTTCATATGATCTTCGTTTTAGGCGCATGATAACTTGTTGGAAAGGTATTTTTGATAACTACACATTGTGTTTTCAAAGCCTGACTTTGTCTATAGTTTGAATGTGGCAATCCAATAAAACATTATTTAGAGCCTCAAAACAACCCTCGAAGTACAAAAAGATGTACTACATGAAAAAATTCAAAATAAGCGAGTTGGAATAGGTGGAAGACCACCAATATCCACCTGGATGCTATGTAGGGCTTTAGGACAACCCCATACATGCATAACCCATAATTACAAAGAAATGTCCCCATAATAGAGAGACGTGTTGAACTGAAAACTGTCTAGATGAGCTAGTTGGAATATGGAACAGGTGGGTAGCCACCAATATCCACCTGGATCAACCATAGTCTCTCCTCATCTTCCAAATTTATCATTCTTTGTCCTCCCTTTCCTTGTAATAATATGACTTCTCTCCAAAGGCCCCATACCTATGCAACCACTTTTTTTTTGGGTGTTACTTCATCGTGTTTAAATATATTATTTCTAGCTAACCAAATCTTCCAAATCAAGAATAGGGGATGCCCATCAATATTGTTTTGAGAAGAGGTATTTTTTGGAATGTGAAAAAATATTGCTTATGCTAAGTTAGAAATGCTTCTTGTTGGCTCCTTGGCATAACCATTTGCATATTTAGATCTAAAAAGGAGTAATTTCAAACTATTTTTAAAAATTCACATTCTACAAATAAATTGATATAATCTATATATCAAGGAAGAAGCATGTACATGGAGTATCTATAGTATTTTTTAACAGAAATTGAATTTGAATATAGTAACGGAATTAAGGGAAAGTGTGATTTCATAAGTACATAATAAAAACTAAATTTAAATTTAAATTTTAGTTTATATTTTATAAACTAATTTTGTAATGTAATTTCATAAATAAATAACCATATTTTAAATTCAAATTTCAATATTAAATCTCTTGTATTAAAGTTTGATTTTACATAATTTAAATTTGAAATGGTATGGAAAAACAAGAAGCCCTCAATAATTATGAGTGATATTTCCAAAGGTCACATACACATATACAAAACTATATATTTCAAAATTTAGATAGCGTGTTTTCTATGTGTTCAATGTATATTAGAAAACACGATTGAATATTATATGTAAAACAAAATTCTTATTATAGTTAAATTTTGAAACACATGGGATACTTTGCATTGAAACAAGGGAGGCCCATGCATTGCATAGAAAAATGAGTTAGATTTATGGCTTTCCTTTTGATTTTGGATGATTTCATTGAGGCAACAATAACACTAAAATTACCTTGACAAAACAATGGAGATAGGGTCTCTCCGTTGATCTAAGGGGCAAAGCAAGACTCAAGCTTACATGGAACCATTTCTAAATTCCAACAAAAATAAAAAATAAAAGTGTACAATGATAGACACTAAAAATTGCTTGGGAAGAAAATGGGGTTAGAGTCTCTTTATCAGTCTAGGGGTATCATTGCTTTTATACAGGTGAAATATTTAGTGCTCTGAATTTCCTCATACTATTGTGAGGAAATTAATCCTCTTGTGTAATTGAATTTCAATGTTTTTAAATTGTATTCATGGTTAGAATCTAAATCCTATAAAGAAGTATTCAAAAGCTTGAGAAATAATATCTACAAATCGCAGGGCTTTATATTTTCATTTAGTGACGTAAGATATAAGTGGAACTATTTATGCTTAAAGTTTAAAGTATACAAGATGGTTTGGGTTACAATTAAATAACTTAACACTCTCAAACAAATATATTTTTCTATGTTAGGGTCCTATCCTAACCCCTTAAGTAGATAGATATGTTGTTATGAATTGAGGTCGTGTTTTGTAAATAAGGCCCATGTAGTACATAAAGCGTGAAAGAAATAATTGTAAGAATGCTTACTAGAAGGTTTCACCTACTATAAAATTTATATGAGGTAGATAGAACTATATAAAGAAGTAGAAGAATGGTAATGAGATGTCTTGTGAAGTATATTGTAATCGAAGCTCTACTCATTTGGAATTTCCCCCCTCGAAGAGGCAAGTGAACATTTCTTTCATCAATAAAGGTATAATTGTTTGTGGTATTCTAGTTCTTTTATTGCTTATTGATGTTATAATGTGTACTTTCTGAAATAAATCTTCATAATATACTCTATTATTTCTACTTAGAATCCTCTATTTTGCTAATAAAAAACACCATGAGTAGTATCAGAGCACTTTCCTAAGATAATATTTTAGAGAATTTTTTCCAGGCTAGAGATGTATTCTGACATTATAAATAACACAATGATTTGTCATTCAATAGGTAAATCTATGGCAATGGAAGAATATACGCAACAAAAAAAAGAAGTTTCATTTAGTTGGGCACCCTTATAACCCTTATTGGTACCCATTCAAGTAGTACCACATTAGACAACAATTGTATAGGAAATTTCACTTCCATGTACCCTTGGGTATATTTATTGTCCCCTATGTTACCTAAAACTATCTTTAGATAAGTAAATCAATATTATTTTTGTTATACTGCACCAAGAAAAACACTTGAGAAGATTACTCTCTAGTACCTAGGTAAATGGGTACTAGGGCTAAGGGTATGGTCAAACCTCCTTAGTTGGTGCCCTAAGAGATTAGACCAAGTACTATTGTTGGAAACTACATTTATATCAGAGAGCTATAGCACTTGCCACTCGCTTTCCCTTAGGACCAAAGAAACCATTTCCCCTATTTCCAGTCCATAGAATTATTATATAAATTATAGTATTGAGAAGTTGGGAATTATGTTAGAACAATAATATTCAAGCAAGAGTACAACTTTGATAGGACTAGTAGAAAAAAATTATGGGTCCTACCTGAACCCTCATTTGAGACCTATCTCAATGCAATACTTATGTCAATTTTATCATCATGGTACCAATGTTTTCCACAAAAATTCTCACCCCACTACTAGACAACTATCTCAACAAACCCAAAATGTAGTGATCACCTTAGTAACACTCTCTAGTAAAATTTTTCTTATGGAACCACATCTCTATGAGTAACACGTGAGGAATAAATATATCTACCAAAGTCTCCTCTTTGGAAACTCTATGTGATGATTTGCAACACAAGATATATTGCAACCACTCTTATTCTTAGAAAAATCTTGATGCCATCTGTAACAAGCTAGCCAACTTAGAGTCACTCACCTATTATATTTCCAAAATCATGGTGATGCAAACTTAGATCCTTTATTCACAATATGTGGGTTATCAATGGCCAAACCAACTATCCCAAAATGAAGGGGTCGAATCATCCAATCCCACCAGGCATCACTCTAGCCCACTTGTTCATGATCCAGTGATCCATAAATGAGGGACTTATAACCCACTTTCTTCACCAACATGGATCCTCTAGATATGTATCTTTTGAGATATGTTATCAGTCTTATACAAAGACCTTTGTCTTTGAAAAATATACTAGGCCTCTATCCTCTACCTTGTATAATAATTTCTCTTCTTCTCCTAGCTACAAATCCTTCTCTTGGTTGTAACATACACACAACAATCCAACTGGAAACACAATGGAAATATATTCAATATCAAACAATTTTTTGAAAATACTTTGAATATAGTGACAAGATACCAATGCTATGTGAGTTCTCTACTCTCAGTGTAGCCTCTACTCTAAAATGATTATCTGGATCCTTTCTCCCTGTAACATGCACAAAAGTTCCTAGATGTGAATGAAATGGAAATTATATATTCTCAATGAGCCAACCAATTTTAGGTCTCTAACTCTGAATAGCCTATTGTCCCATATGCCAATTAGGTCTCTAAGTTGAGGTTATGAGTTGTACTCTCTTATTTGTATACTATACCGAGCACTCAAGATTCTCATCAATCAAATGAAGGAGGGACTTTGTTTATCATTCAAACAAAGAATGAGATCATAATGAGCACTTTTTTCCACATAAATCCTTGTATCAATGGTTTCTTGATTGAAGGCAATGTAATGGGAATGTGGATATGTTCTTTCTTCAGAACTATAATGGAAAAATATCAATCACCAAATCTTCCTTTGAATGTGATTTTATCCATTTACCACTACTCATCAACACTTCAATAATAATAATAATTGAACATTGTCCTAAATTATTATGTTTCTCAAAAGTCATGTATACGCATTTATATTTAGAACAACAATTTAATGATTAGTAATGAAGAGTGAGCAACTTGTATCTTCTTGGAATCAACTCCATTATTTATAAAATCAGACTCATAATTCTAAATCACTCCAATCTAAATGAAGACAAGCAATGCCCCAACAAATAATTAATTATATCCACCCAGCACATAATTGAAGAGAAGTGATGTTTTCCATAATGTCTAATTTGTTGTGGTGGAAACAAATGATACATCAAACTCATCCATCTGAAGAAAAAAAGAGATCATGGGAAACATAGAAATGAATACATTGAGGGTAGATTATAGAATTTTAAGCCAATTTAATACATCAATGGGTGCACAATATATGTGGAAGACTCCATATGGTCAATCCCCTCCATAATTGATAGAAATTGTTGGCCGGGAAAGAAAACAATTCAAAATAAACCATAGAATCAAGTACCAAGGAGAAGGGAATTTGACTCAATAAGTGAGAAAATAACCTCAGGAGAAAGAAGTAGCTCACATAGATAATGTACAACCTATACGGCTAACATGTGGTTAGTAGGGATGTCATACGACCATGTGGCTGAGAGAAAATGACCTAAGGAGGATCAATTCAGCCTAAGCAATGTAATTTCAATCAAGGGAAGGAAAGATTCATCCAAGCACTAAGAAATCACTCTGAGAGAGACTATACATATGAGGAAAGAGAAAATCACTAAAGGAAAAGAGTATTTGACCAATAAATGTGAATTGCTAAAATTGAGTGTTGATAATGGAAACTCATCTAATAATTTTCAATGGCATTGCTTTTATGTCCATTGATCTCAAGGGCTCCATTAAATGAATGGACATCATCAAAGAGTCATTGGCTTTCATATAAAATGAATGGGAAGATAAAATTTGAATGTTTCTAACATAAACACAATATATAATTCTTCATTTCCATTGGGAATTCCATTACAGGTAACATTCAAACACATGGGAATCCATAAATTATCTCAAAAGTGAAGCAAGCAAAAAAATTATAGCACAACATAATGAATTGACATAGAAATTATTATTCAAAAACATAAATAAATATACAAACCATTCAAGACATAATGGACATAATGTTTACCCTTGAATCCCAAATGGGAAAACCATATTTGAATGGGGGCTTAATGATTCATTCCAAAAATCTCTAGTTATAATGCTTTCTTGGATCACTATGCCTCTTCCTCTCTTGGCCAAAATGACCCATTGAGAATTAAAGTGAAGGAAGAAATAGGGAGATATGGGGGGTAAGGGGAAGGCCAACAACCATGACCCTTATTTTCCCATTCTTCATCATTCTCTCCTTTTTTTTTAATATTTTAGTGAACCCACTTTTATTGCTCACTTTCATTTTGTCTCATTCAACTTTTACATTTGCATTGTTTTACATAGCTTGATTAATATTCATTAACTGTCAAATTAAATTGAAGGTACTAAGTCTTAAAACCATTCATTGATTCAGATCCATTTAGGATCACACCTCCTCATTCAGAGATGTTTTGGTCTCCATACGCTCAAAGGAAACCAATCTAGATCAATGTGTCTTTTGTCTACTTCTCTAGAATGTGGCTCTGACTTTGACACCTGGCTACAAATATAACTCTAGAATTGGATCTGGCTCATGGCTCTAGTATTGGATATGGATTTGGCACTAGTTTTTGCTCACTTGTTCCCATAATGTAGAAGTATTATGATTGACTCCTTTTTTGTGACTAGCAGAATCAACAACTCCGGTTCTCGTACTTGCGTGACACGAGGTTGATTCCCATATGCTATGTCTATAATGTCTAGGTGAATCCACACAACCTGCAAGCATGGGTCACGGGTAAATCAGGGTGAGAATTGAACTTGAGACCTCCTTTTTACATATTTCCTTCCATTTACATGACACTTGCCAATCAGTCTACACCCCTGCAGGCATTATGACTAACTCTTAGCTCTAATCAATCTCTAGATATAAACTCTGCAATCAAAACTCATTGCCATCTCTCTCGCGGGCTTGGAGATGGTCCATCTTGCTAGTCAATAAATCCAAGTAAAATTTTGATTTGTGTTTAGTGTGACCCTAGCATGCTATGCCATCACAAATCAATTCCACAATGGGAGTATGGTTTGATTTCTCCTTCTAGAATCAATTTATCTCAAGAATGGAAACAACTCTCTAGTTCCTGCACATGATTGCAAGAACACCATGGAGTTATGAAGAAATTTCCCACAGTCATTGAACTTCATCCAACAATATCAAACACATCCTCAAGATGGGGTTCTTAGGATGCAATATCGGAAATAAGAACTTGATTGTGGATTCCCTTGGCATCAACTTGTTGTTTGTCTTGTTTGTGCCACTGACCTGCCCTATTGTTATATCTCCTTAGCTAGCTTATACTCTTTGGACTGTAGATGTAGGCAACTCTTCATATTCTTAAATATTCACTCTCCACACTCTTCTCTTGGTTGTGCATTTTTTGGGTGAAGCTCTGGATGAAGTTAACAACACTTTTCTTCCCAATGACCACTCAAATTGTAGTGGTGGTAAAATTTCTTCACACTATTGTATGGACTACTTGAAATTATTTTATTCTCCATGTACCTCTAAGTTTTTTGTTGTAATAGGGAAGACATATTGCTCTTCTTCCTATGAAAATGTTCATAATTGTGGCATATGGCTTGCTTCTCCTAGCAATATGCCTTGATATGGCATTTCTTCTTGCGGATTGAGAAATCCTCTGACTACCAATAGTTTAAAACATTTGGGCATTTCCTCTTATATAAATGACAAACAAGGGATTTCCTATTTAATGTATACCTCTTGGTATTCTTCACATTCTTGCCTTGACTGATTAGATTTGTACTTATTCTTATTGATGGTGCAAGTTGATTCCTTTCAAATTCTTCATCACTTCTCTTTTGAAATATACCATAAAAATAATGAGATGGTAGTGGGATACCTTATCAATATTCTACTACTCTTCCTTATGATAAGTAATCCCATTCTCCCATGTTCTTTTCCTTCACAAATTTGGTGTTTTTATTCATGGCCTTTTCATTTCCATCATAGAAACCTATTCCTTCATGCTTGACCTATGATGTAGCTACAATGGGGCTCAAGATGCATTATCTTCTCTTACCTAACTCTTTTCCATCATATCCCATCTGTCTTAAGAGTTTGGAACCAATGCTTCTGGTATCTTTTTTGAATTCACCAAGCTTCTCTTGATAAATTTTTGTGGAAGGTGAACTTACCAAAGTTTTCTCGGTCATGGTGTTAGCCTCAGTAGTGGCAATAGAAAGTGGCCTTGCTTCTTGGTTCTATTGTAAATTTATTGGATTTTTTTCGAGACATTCTCTTTCTCCACAAAATCTCATTGCAGTTGAGTCTCCCTTCGAGTGACCCTATCTTTTTTCCAGTTATCCAATTAAATAACCTTCTCTCCCAAGTTTACAATATGAAATATGTTATTGTCCCACTCCTCCATAACCACAGTGAGGGGGGCTTGGTGTTCATAAAACTGATTCTTTAACAATGGAAACAGTTTCGTAGAGATCTCAAGATTACTCTCCATCCCTTCCATCCTCTACTCATACATATTGACCTTCTCTTTCAAGTAGTCATTCTCTTCTTGAATTTGAACATTGTTGGCCCTTAAGTCTTCCAACCTCTCTTTGTTTCCTTTACCCATGTTGAGGTATGTAATGTTCTAGAAATTGAATCATGTTCAAGGATTCAACTGATTAGATACCTTATGATTCATAAATGAGGGATTTATATCCTACTCACTTCATCGACATGAATCCTTTGTGAAAATATCTTATGATATCTATTCTCAGGCTTATATGAAGACCTATATATTTTTAAAGGCTATCGGGCCTTTATCATCTACCCTATACAAGGATATTTCTTCCTCTCCTGATTGTAAAGCCTTCTCTTGGTTGTAACTTACACACAACAACCAACTGAAAATAGAATGGAAATCTCGTCAATAAAAAATAATGCTCTACAATAACCCGAATCTAGTGACCAGATACCAATGATATGTGAGTTCTCTATTATCAATATAGCCTCTACTATGGAATGATTATCTAGATCCTTTCTTTCCATAACCTACACAAAAGGAACCAGATGTCAATGCAATGGAAATTATCTATTCTCAATGAGCCAACCAATATCGAGTCTCTAACTCTAAATAGCTTGATGTCTTGTACACCAATCATGTCTTTGATTTGAAGTTATGGGTTGTAATTTGTCTTTTGTATACTCTACCCAAAACTCAAGATTCTCATCTGTCAAACGAACTAGTCATTGTTTATGTTTTTTAATTGAAAAACAAGATCATAATGAGCACTCTTATCCATGGAAATACTTGTCTCAATGGTTTCCTGATTGAAGACAAGGTAATGGGAATATGGATATGTTCTTACTTTTAAATTGTAGTAGCCAAATATCAACCACCAAAGTTTCCATTGAATGTAATTAAATCTAGTTACCACTAGTCATCAACACTATAGAAATAATAATAAGAGAACAATATCTCTCAATGATTAGGTTTCTCAACAATGATTTATACACATTCATATTTCGAACAAAAATTTAGTGAATAGTAATGAAGAATGAGAAAATTGTATTGATTTGAAAAATCCTTATATGTTAATTAATCTTTAATACACATAAACATCTAACTTGATTTTGAAATATGAATAATCACTTTGATTGTTTTCATAATACCTATGAATTCATTTATCTATCAAAAATCACTTCAATGATAATTAAATTGCAAGACAATTAAGTGAAATAGAACAACAATAATATATCACATACACAAGTTTCTTAACAAAGTTCACCGAACTTGGGATACATCTTTGGGTCTGCTTCCAATTGAGACTTCTTTATTAATGCTCAAATGCTTGTGTTTTTACAATGACCTTTTTACTTGTTCCTCAAACTGAGAAACATAGTGCACCATCAAATTCCTCTTGAAATTCCGAGGAAAATGAGTATAAACACCCTATACTTTCCTCAAGGAACCCTTTGGCACACATTACTGTGAAAACTCAAAGTCTAGATACCCTTGTGGCACAAAATGCGATGCACATATGCATATATTGGGAAGGAATTTCTAAAAAATTTATTATGTGTATTGTGTCTCAATTTGCGCACCATTTTAAATAGGGCACGAGCCTCAAATTGTCATCCAGAACCTTGGACAAACTTAATTATATCATTGGTGGAATCCTGTAACATGAGGCACCTTGGGCACATTGGTTAGGATGTTGGAGTGTTGTATGGTGGGTTGCGGGGTCGAACCCCGTTAACCACGCCATATGTTATGGAATTTTGTTGCATTTATTATATGATAAGTATAGTATACAGTTCGAACATCGTGGATTTTTGGCTTAACACTTAATACATATGACAATAGGATCGAGGGCTATGCCCTCAATCCTATTGTCCCATCAATTCAAAATTCGACCAACCTTAAGTAAAAAGAGATAGGTATATGGTTAAGTTCCATGCCTAGGGTGTAATGACAAGCCATTTGGTTATTCTAGGAGAGACTCGAGTTCGATCCTTCACATTCTAACAAAATTGTATTCAACCTTAGCCATATTATGCCAATGGGAGACTTCCACGTGGCAACCCCTCATTAGTCCACCTGAGCCTATATAAACTTTCCATGTGTCGAGATATGATTGGTCCACCTCTACTTGTATGTTTTCCATGTCACCTTTCCTAATCGGTTGTACAAATGTGTACAGTTGTGCCACATGTCACCCTTCTAGTGATGCCACGTGTCACCCCCTTTTTGGCCTTTTGACCTTGTTTGAATAAAACTTTGATTGGCCATAAATTTTTCATACAAACTCCATTTGAGGTGATTTTTGCGCCATTAGAAATATATCGTTGATATATTCACAATGAATTCCTTTTCGAGAACATTTTGAGAATTTTTGGATCCTCCTGGATCATTCCTCCCTATTGGAATCCTTTTGGACCACCAAAAGTCTTGATTACTTAGCAACTAAGTGAGGGTAAATATCCCTCACCTTTCCAATCTCAATCCACTTTGTCTTTCTTTTCTTTACTCCTTTAATACCAACTTGAAGATATTCCACATCACCTTGTTGTGAAGTTCTAATCCTTCTATCAAGAATAACATCTTCTTGTAGCTTGTCTAAATATTTTGAGGCAAAATCATCAACTGTCCGAACCTGAATACTTTCATCTTCATCCATAATCATAGGAGGCTCATAAAGTTTCAAGTTATCAACAATCACCACTAAATACAATTGCATAAAGATGGTATATCTAAATGAAATCCATTAGTACCAATCTTATCCAAGATATTGAATGGATCATACCAGATTGGATTGATCTTTTTACCTTCACCTTTCTTTCTATCTTTGCTGATATGTAACCATAATTTATCACCGGCTTGGAACTAATGATCAACCTAATTTTTATCATGCCTCATATTATAATTGGCTTGGATCTTGTCCAATTGTTATTGTGCCACCTGATGTATCTGTTGGATCCTCTAAATGAACCTCTTATCTTTATATGTACTATCTTGTCCATCCTCTTTATTTACTTATCCGAAAGAAAATTCCATAGGTGATTTATGAAAGTAACCCAAACGTACTTCAAAAGGAGTTCTCTTAGTAGAAGAATGCATGACACAATTATAAGCATGATGTACATAATGCAACTATTCGTCCCACAACTTAGGATGTTTTTTGGAGTACCCTCATAAAATATGTACCATTGTTCTATTTATGACCTATGTCTGTCCATCTATCTATGGATGAAAAGTTGTGCTCTTCTTCAAACTTTTTCTCTATTAGCTCCCATAAATGATACCAAAACTTCCCTAAGAAGCGAGAGTCTTGATCTAATATAATATATCTAGGAAGCTCAAAATGAACCCATACATAGTAAAGAACAAATGTGTTGTTTGTTCAATTGTGACTTGTTTCTTGCATGGCATTAAAATACACATTTTACTAAACTTTTCCACCATGACATATAAATAATCATGACCTGCTCTGGACATAGGAAAAACCCCTACAAAATCCATGGACAAACTTTCCCATGGCTAAGAAGGTATTGGAAGTGGCGTATATAATCCCCACTTTATGTTTCTAGGATTTCTTGTGGAACACATAACACACACTTTTACATACTTGGAAACTATCTCATTCATTCGAGGCCAATAAAAATATCTTTGCAACTATGCTACTATCTTACCTACCTCGTAGTGACCAGAAATGAGATATGTATGAGCTTCTCTGAGTACATTTTCTCTTTCATCCCTGGGTATCCAAATCTTTCCAAGATGATATAATAAATTTCCATGCATATGATAATCCAACTGTCGATTTCCACAAGTTATATCTTTATATACATATTTAAAATCATCATCCCTAACATATTGTTCAACATAACTTTTATGATCTAAGGGATTATGCTTTAATCTAAAGGATGCATGGATCACTAGTCTTGACAATATATATGCAACCTTGTTATGAATACCTTTATTATACTTAATAACCAAATGAAATTGTTGTTAGAAACCCATCCACTTGAAATGTTGTGACTATTTGTAGCTTGGTCTGTAATTTCAAATATTGTAATGGCTAATGATCTGTATGAAATATTGTCTCCTTTCACATTAAGTATTGCTTCCATTTTTTAACACTTTGTAACAACACATACAATTCCTTGTCACATGTTGGATAATTAATTATTGCTTGAGTAAAAGTATCATAATGATAACATATAGTTTTACCTCGTTGCATCAAGACTACTCCCATGGCATATTTTCTTGCATCATTTTGAATCTCAAATGGATGTTGTAAATCCAACAAAGCCAAAACTGGTGTGGTTCTCCTCTTTTCCTTCAATGTCTTGAAGGATTTTTTATACTTGCCTCCCCATTGAAAGACATCTTTCACACTTATTAATGCATGAAAAGGAGATTCTATGAAAGAAAAGTTAGCAATGAATTTCCTCCAATAGTGTACTTCTCCTAAGAAGATCCTAACTTTCATGGTAGTGTTTGGTTTGGGATAGTTCACGATAACTTCCACCTTTGAGGGTTCTATATTCAGATAACCATTCCCTACAATGTAACCCGAATATACCTACGAAGTTTTTCCAAACTCACATTTAGACATATTTATATACAACTTCTCTCTTTTCAAAAGTTCAAAAAATTTCTTAACATGCATCATATGATCTTCCCATGTTCGACTAAATGAGGGTTCTATATTCAGATAACCATTCCCTACAATGTAACCCGAATATACCTACGAAGTTTTTCCAAACTCGCATTTAGACATATTTATATACAACTTCTCTCTTTTCAAAAGTTCAAAAAATTTCTTAACATGCATCATATGATCTTCCCATGTTCGACTAAAAATCAAAATATCATCTAAGAAGAAAATGAAAAAATCATCTATAAAAGGCCTGAACACATCGTTCATTACCCTCATAAACGTTGTAGGTGCATTTCATAATCCAAATGACATAACAAACCATTCAAACAATCCCTTCTTTGGCCTGAAAGTAGTTTTCCATATATCACTTTCTGCAATTTCAATCCGATGTTAACCACATCTCAAATATAACTTAATGAAATAAACAAAATTTATTAACTGGTCGAATAAAACATCAATTCTAGGAAGAGGATATTGGTTATTTACTGTGAGCTTGTTCAGTGATCAAAAATCAATACACATCCTCCACGTACCATCTTTTTTTGGAACTAATACAATAAGAAATCCACATAGAGAGGAACTCGGTCTTATGATTCCTTTGTCGAGCAACTCTTAAAATTTCTTCTTTATATATGTATTCTATATCAATAATGACCTATACATACCAATGTTAGGAAGAGGAGCATTCTATTGTAAATATATTTCATGTTCAACCTACCTCTTCATAGGAAACCCTGTAGATTCCTAAAATAACTCATCATAGTTATATATGATTTTTTCCAATTCATTTTTATGATCTAGATCACGATATTATAAAGGATATTATATATATTCTTCCTTTTGTTTCACTACCATGAGAACAAAGGATTTACTTGCATTTACGAGTCTCTTCATTTTCCCTATGCTCACTAAAGAAACATTAGTTTTGATACAATGAGCTCTGGAAATATACTCAATCATGTCCTTGAAAAGATGATATTTGATCTCTTCTTGATAGAATATAGCTTTCATGTCAAATAAATATGGACTTCCCAAGACAACGCCACAAATTTAAAGTGGATTGACATCTAACACAACCTCATCAAAGAACTTAGATGTAATTGTAAATAAGATTTTACACTGCTTTGTCACTTGCAACTTAGCATCTTCACACACCCAACCTAATGGATATGGTTTAACTTGAGGTTTCGTCTTCAAAACCAAATTCTTAACAGTTACTTCAGATATTAAGTTAACCTGAAATCCACTATCAAACAAAGTATCTATCATTTTATGCTTCACTATAACTCTGGCATGAAAAATCTTACTTTGTTTCTTTTGATCAATAACACTTTTTGATTTAGTAGATTGAACTGAAATATTAGTAGTGGATATACCTTTGCTTCCTATTTCTATGATATTAATTTAATCTCCTGAATCTGATCCTAGATCTTTTCGGGTTGATGTAACAATCTTTTGTTTCCCCTTATCTTGGAACTTCTTTGGTCATAACTCTGGATGAAACTTCCAACACTATGCTTCCTCATGTCCCTTCCTTTTGTAGTGAGAACATGTAGATTTCTCTTCAACTTTGTTTACGGTAGCTGATTTCTTACTCTTCCATTCTGTTTCGATTTCTTCTCAATATTATGTGACTTCTTATCCTCAAGCACATGCTTTCCCTTGCTATTTTCCATATGAGTAGCTTGTACTGAAACTTCATTAATATTAGTACAGTTAAACATCAATCTAACGTGTTGAATATTTGAATGCATACCACCAATATACTTCAGAAGAGTTTCTTGAGTATATAACAAAATTCCTAAGGATAAATCTTTCTTCTTAAATTCTTTTGTATATACTTGAACATTTTCCCCTTTTCCTTTCCTTAGATGTTGCCATTATATTATTGAAATTTTCACATAATCCAATGGATGATTTTTTTTTTCTTATTGCAGCAATAAATTCATCCCAAGAAGAAATTACTTTACCCTATTGAACGAGATCAACTTGTGTCTTACTATCCCACGATATTAAGATATTGCTACCTAGATGAAGAGTAGCTAGATGTATCTTTGTAGTGTCATATACAATCTTTTGTACCCTACAATATAATTCAAATTGTTTGATCCAGTGTGTAAGTTTTAAACCTGCGAAGTAAAGCAATGCATATAGATTCTTAAGCAATACAGAAATTAATCAATGGCTCATACACAGAGTACACAGAGATTTTATACTGGAAACCCTCAACCGGGAAAACCTTTCTTATTTTCATTATATCGAATTTCACCATTCGCCATACAATATATATAATGTTTTTAGGTATTCCGTAGATACCAAAACCCTAATCCCTTAATCCGGGATTAATTTACAAAACAACTAAAAATAGAAAAATCCGCTAAAAATAGCAAAAACCGCACCCACACACATAGTTGTTGTATCTGACGCACCCACACACACACACATGAAAAGAATATAACACATACCCAACACAGTGTTCCAACTTCTCTATGTTCAATTCTCTATCATAAATTGGCAGTTCAAACTTTACATATAATTTTAATAAAGGAAAATCAAGAGCATGTGAATACTTCTTAGAGGGATTATTCTTATGTGAAAAATGTTTACTTGCACCAGAAGAAGACGATGAAAAGGATGATGATGAAGAGGGTTCTAAAGGTCCACCACCTTTACCTCCTCCTTCATATTTTACCAAAGATTCTTTGTCCCAAGTCTTATGGACTCTTTGATATAAATCATCTATTATTTCCCTCATTAAGCAAAGTGTAACCATAATTTCTTCAGGTCTCATGGGAGGATCTTCTCCTTCCTTTGCTTTGGAAACCATGTCTCTCTTAATAAATCTCCTTTGAATTTCTTACTTATAACTAGCAAGCCTTCCTTTACCAAGATTGAATATAGACCTTGTAATCATTCACTTGCAAAAACTTGTCAAAACCATCTCTAATACCAATTTGATCTGAAAATTCCTTATATGTTAATTAATCCTTAATACACATAAACATCTAACTTGATTTTGAAATAACAATGATCTCTTTGATTGTTTGCATAATACATATGAATTCACTTGTCTATCCAAAATAACTTCAATGATAATTAAATTGCAATATAATTGAGTGAAATAGAAAAACAATAATATATCACATACAAAAATGTGTTAACAAAGTTCACCCAACTTGGGCTATGTCTCCAAGTCTGCTTACAATTGAGACCACTTTATTAATGCTCAAATTCTTGTGTTTTACAATCACCTTTTTACTTGTTACTCAAACTCAGAAACAGACTGCACCATCAAATTCCTCTCGAATTTTTGAGAAAAATGAGTATCAACACCCTATACTTTCCTCAAGGAACCCTTTGGCATGCATTACAGTGAAAATTCAAAGTCTAGATACCATTGTGGCATGAAATTCAATTCAAATATGCATAACTTGGGTACGCATTTCCAAAATCATACTCTGTGTACCGTGTCTTAGACTGGGTGCCAATTTAAATAGGGTACGGACCCTAAATGTCATCTGGAACCTTCGATGAGCTTAATTGTATTTTTGGTGGAATCTTGTAACATGAGGCACCTTGGGTGTAGTGGTTAGGGCATTGGAGTGTTGTATGTGGGGTCGTGGGGTCAAACCCCATCAACCACGTCATATGTTATGGCATTTTGTTACATTTTTTATATGATAAGTATAGTATATAGTTTGGATACCATGGACTTTAGGCACTTAATACATATGAAAATAGGATCAAGGGCTATGCCCATGGTCCTATTGTCCCATCAATTCAAACTTCGACCAACCTTATGTACAAATTGATAGGTATAAGGTTAAGTAACATGTCGAGGGTGTAATGTAAGGTCGTTTGATTGTTGGATGAGAGACCCAAGTTTGATCCTTTGGGTTCTAACAAAAGTTTATTCAACCTTATCCATATTAAGCCAATGGGAGACTGCCACATGGTGATCTCTCATTGGTCCACCTAAGCATGTACGGACTTGCCATGTGTCGAGATCTAATTGGTCCACCTGTACTTGTATGGTTTCCCTATCACCTTTCGAACTCAGTTGTATGGACGTGTACAATTGTGCTACGTGTCACCCTTCCATTCATGCCACGTGTCACCTCCTTTTTGGCCTTTTGACCTTGTTTGAACAAAACTTTTACTGTCCATAACGTTTGCATACGAACTCCGCTTGAGACAATTTTTGCGTTGTTCTAAATCTATCATTGAGGTCTTTGCAATGAATTCATTTTCAAGAAAATTTGAGATGATTAAATTTTGATCATTTTTGGATCCTCCTGGATCATGTATTTTCCTAGAATCAACACCAATGTTTATACAAGTAGTCTCATAATTATAAATTTCTCCAACATGAATGAATATAAGAAATCCCCCAACAATTAATGAATTATATCCACCCAATTCACAATTGAAGAGAAACAATGTTTTCCATAATGTTTGCTTTGTTGTGGTGGAAAGGAATGATACAATAAACTCATTTATCTAAAGAAAATAAAGAGATCACATGCAACATATACAAGAATACATTGAGGCTAGTTCAAGATAATTTAATGAATCAATGGGTGCATGATATATGTGGATGAATCCATATATTTTATCTTCTCCATAATTGATAGAAATTTTTGGTCATGCAAGAAAATAAATCTACCTATACTATTGGATATGATTGGATCATGGATTATCTCCACTCTCCTTGCCAGGGGGTTTAAGACCTAGAGCCATCAATATAGACCAAAAAAAACCCCAAGACGTCATCATATTCAATCTTCAGTCTATTACTGAAGAAGATCTCACCCAATATGTCGTGAGAATCATAAATACCAATAGTCTTGTGTCAAATGCGATGGGATGATGCATATAGTGAATCTTGTTTGGCATAATTACATTCATCCATAACTAAATACAGAGTAATAAGAATTAAACAATAAAATAGATACACATTCATATCATAACATGCATATCAAATTGCAGATATAAAGAACTTTTTCTTTTATTCATTAGCTTCAAGGGCATACAGATACAAAAACCCATAACAAAGGACTGTGTTATGCACTCTAAACTCATACAATAGTCATCAAAAATATATACGCCATGAAATTTGGTCTCATTTATTCATTCTTACACACTTCTGACTCTATTACAGTGATCTAGGAGTATCTAGGTGGCCACCCACCTATTCCAATTGGCTCAAAACAGTTTTTTGGAAACTTACTATTTTTAGCAGTTTTTCAGGTCCCAAACTTCTTGGGGGAATTTTGAGGCCTAAACGATGATTTTTCTTGATCAAGCACCTCAAGGATAGTTGAATTCTCTTATTGTTCCTCCTAAGTGAATCTCCTCTTTACTACCTTTCCAACGATCTATCGTGCGCCCTAAACAAAGATCGTATGAAAAATTTACGACCTCGGGGAGTTGATGTTCGAACTTACCCCAACATGACCGACATGAATTTTGGCACTTCATCTCCTAGGGTTAGTTTTTTAGATGTATAGGGTTTTTGAATTCATGCTTATTGTAAATATTCCTTCAGAGCCTCATTGTACTCATCTTCTTTCGAATGAGAGTAGCCATCACATCTCTTCTCAAAGATAAGCTGCCACCATTCTAGAAAACTTGTTTTCAGTCTTCATTTTATAGTTTTAAACATATTTATTATTTAATATAAGTCAAGTTTTAATGTATCTATGTTATTTTTCATTGTGTATCTATGTTAATATTATAAATATGTGTTTTCATTTCATTCTTCTCATAAATAAGGATCAGTGGTATCAAAGTGGTATGCTCCTTGTCATTTTTAGTGCATGTTCCTAACACGGTCAGGGTATATAGAGTTGTCTCTTGAGATTGTTTCTCTTGAGGAAATATTCTCTTACATTCCCAAGAAACCATCCATGGTGGGAGAAAAGAGATATGAAGGGACAAGATATCCTTTCAAAATGTTTCTCGAGGAATCCCTTGAGCAACAAAGGAATGAGATGATAGACAACTTTGCACAAATCCTTCGATGGCTTCCAAAAAGCAACGGATCCACCTCAAGTGAAGGCACCTCCCCCTTCAAGGTACAAAACAATTTTGATATTCCTATATTTGAAGGTCAAATAGATGTGGATGCCATAGATAAATGGTTAAACCCCCTAGAAGGGTATTTTTCTATCCACAACTTTTCTGATAGAGAAAATATTACATTTGTGCTCTTTAAGGATGTCCCCTATGTCAAATATTGGTGGGAGACTTTATGTGAGGAAAAGGAAATAGAGGGATCCAAATTATTTGTAGTTTCACCCACTTGGGGTTACTTTAAGGATTCTATTAAGAAACAATACTACTATGTTGGAAGTTATGAAAAATTGTATACAAGATGGACCACACTGCGATAGGAAAGAGACCAAATAGTGCCAGAGTTCACCAATGTCTTCCATACCTTTCCTACCAAGTTGGGTATCAAATATTCTGAGCAACATCCGGGGCTCAAGTACCGCAATGATATGCATAGATACATCTTGATCTAAAAATGAAGAAGACTTGTATTCTTGAAAATATTTGCAAGTAAAATTTATGTGTTAAAATGCAAATGGATCAACTTTGCAACACAACTTATAATAGGATTTACTCATTCAAGATGCATATAAACAACAGCATAATCAATGAACATAAAACACATAACACAACAAATGATAAAGGAGTTCACCCCTCTCTTGGGCTACATCTCCTAGTCTAGCTTCTAATGGATCATTTGTATTATTTTCTCAAAGTGCTCAAAAATGTGCTTTACAATTCTCAAACTGCCAAATAGATTGCTCCAATGGCTTCAGAACGTCCAAAAACCCCCATCTGGGATTTTTCGGCACCTCGTTTGGCCAAAAATTGAAGAAGATAGGCTTCTTGAAAGTCCTCCCTTCAAGATTGCTATCTTTGCATCTACAAATTGCACCTCCCATGGCTCAACCTAGCCCACACGCAATTTAAAGCATAAAAACCTAGCACCAAACGCAATCGCACAAATGGTGCGAACTGTAGGACGATTATGGGCACGCCAGCCCCTAACCTCCAAACTCGTGGGCACATGTGGTCACCACATGACCTTGCGCTAGGGAAAAACGAGGGATCCATTTCCAAGTGAATAGAATAATGACAAGTGGCAGGTAAAACCATTTCAAAATACCAAACTTAACCCCCCGCGCCCTCCGTGTATGGTCACATGAGAAACCGGGGGCTAGGACTCCATTCGTAATACGAAATCCCGCGCATACAATATGGTAATGGTCATATGTATAAAGCAATAGAACCGTGGGTTAGGGCTAAGCCCCGACCCGACCCCCCGCCATATGAAACATTACATAAATTTAAATAGATTATAACCCGTATACATAACAAGGAACAATGTGTGGTATGTTGGTTATGAGGCCATTGCTAAAGCGCTACACGTGCATGGAGGTCTGGGGTTCAAATCCGGTGGACTCCATATAATTTTGACAACCAACCATTACAATGGTGCCACGTGGCAGCCCATGACTAGGCCACGTGGCACCGCACCATTCATCCATTAAATGCCACATGTCAGAATGTCATTCATCCTCGGCTACCAATCCAAAATTTCCACGTCATCATCTGCCACTTCATCATACGAATGTACGACCTCTGCCACATCATCGTACGAACTGCCACATTAGCCTGTACGGACTGCCCAGTCAGCGTCCTTTTTTTACCTGTTTGACAATTCGAACATATCGCGATATCTCTCTCCCGATGTCAGTTTGAACCTAAATGAGTTGCGTTGGGTTCATGATGATGAGGGCTACACTCCTATTCATTTTGAAGTGATTCCGATCACTTTGAATTTTTTGAGCAAAATTTGATCCCCTGATCACACCTCCCCATTGGGAAGCTTTTGGACCTCCAAAAGACTATTTTCAGTCTATTTGAAGATGAGGGTATAGTTCCCTCACCCTTCCAACCTCAATCCATTTGGATTTTCTTGGATTTGTACCTTTAAGACCAACTCGAAGATACTCCACATTTCCTCGTTTTGAAGTTCACATTCTCCTGTCAAGAATGGTGTCTTCATGTAGTTCTGTAAGATATTCTGGGGAAAAATCATCTATAGAAGGAATCTGAACATGCTCTCCATGATCATCAATCAACGGAGGCTCATACAATTTCAAATTCTCAACATTAACAACTGCATACATTTGCATATAAGGAGGCAAATCTAAATGAAAGGCATTGTTACCAATCTTGTCGATAATCTTGAAAGGACCATATCGAATCGGTTTCAATTTTTTACCTTCTTCTTTAAGCCTCTCCTTACTGATGTAAAGCCAAACTTCATCTCCAACATGGAAACTGTGATCAACACGATGCTTGTCATGTCTTGTCTTGTACTTGGCTTGACTCTTTTCCAACTGCTCTTGCACCACTTGATGTATCGACTGAATTTGTTCAATGAACTTTTCTTCCCTATCGATGTCATATTGACCATTGATAGCAATATCCTTCCCAAAGATAAAATCTAAAGGATATTTGGGCAAATAGCCAAAACATGCTTCAAATGGCGATGTTTGAGTCGAAGAGTGCTTAGCACGATTCTAATCATGTTGAATGTAGTGTAAATGCTCATCCCAAAGTTTAGGATGCTTGCTGCAATAAGCATGAAGAATATGCACCACTGTTCGATTTACCACCTCTGTCTGACCATCTGTTTGCGGATGAAAAGATGTGCTCCTTTTAAGTTTGGTGTCCATGAGTGCCCATAAAATCGACCAAAAACTTCCAACAAATCGAGAATCTCGATCAGAAATAATGGATTTAGGCAATCCAAAATGCACCCAAACATTTTGAAAGAACATTTGTGTTGTTTGTTCAGCTGTAACCTGCTTAGTACAAGGCATCAAAATACACATTTTTCTAAAATGATCAACCACAACATAAAGATAATCATGATTTCATCTAAAATCCATGATTTCATAGGTAAACCACCTACAAAATCCATGGAAATACTTTCCCAAGGTTGAGAAGGAACCTGAAGTGGAGTATACAAACCCAACTTCCGATTGCTAGGTTTACTTGTGGCACATAATGAACATCCTCGAACATATCTTGAAACACTTTCATTCATTTTAGGCCAGTAGAAGTATCTTTGCAAATTAGCCACTGTCTTGCCTACACCAGAATGACCAGCAATAAGAGAAGAATGGGCTTCTCTTATAATGTTGATTCTTTATCCCCGTGGAATACATAACTTCCCAAGATGATACAAAAGATTATCATGCACATGGAAATCCAATTCTTCAACATGGTTAGAGTGGCACAAAGTTTCATATACTTCTTTAAGATCAGTATTTAAAGCATATTGCTCCACATAACTTTCATGCATGATAGGACTATGCTTAAGAATAATTGAAGCACTAATAATAGGACTTGAAAGAATATCAACGACT
>JASDQU010739709.1:115847-149717 GCA_032191745.1 Picea mariana | reverse complement strand
ACCTCTGCCACATCATCGTATGGACTGCCAAATCAGCTTGTACGGACTGCCCAGTCAGCATCCTTTTTTTACCTGTTTGACGATTCAAACAGATCGCGATATCTCTCGCTCCCGATGTCCGTTTGAACCCAAATGAGTTACATTGGGTTCGTGATGATGAGGGCTATGCTCTTGTTTGTTTTGAAGAGATTCTGAGAACTTTGAATTTTTGAGCAAAATTTGATCCCCTGATCACATCTAAACATAAATGGATTTTTTGGACATATCATCCTTGGGTATGGCCTATCGATATGTCCTCAAAATCAAGAAGAAGCTTAAACAAAAGACATTGTAGATCCTATATGCTAAAACGATAGTGAGAATATCATTGTAATATGAAATCACACTCATATTATTAATAAAAATACATCATTACTTTTATCACTGAAATATCATCCGCAACATTGAACGCAAATGGTTAAAGAAACACAATAGTTCCAACAACAATTAGTCCACCTACAACACTGAAATTCATTCAAAAGGCCAAAAAGGTATACAATTGGGTCAAAAATTGACATGTGTATATTCACCAAAGGAAGTGCACGCATAGTACACAGAGTGTGTGGGCCAACACAACCCTCAGTGCACAAAATTCTCCAAGTGCGTGACTTTGTACGAGAAAATCCACACACTTCTATGAACGACACATTTATGGATCTTTTCGGCCTCTCAACCACTTACAAACCAACTCCCAACATGTTTTGACCCTCATATCTGAGAAAAATACGAATGGGAGGTTGGTCAAGGACTAGAGGGTGTCCTAAAAGGCCCCTTGTTCACACGATGAACCAATTGCATTTTTCCTTGACAAAATGTTATAAATAAGAGCCATGGTTGCACTAAGAAATAAGATCTTCATTGTATTTTTATGTTGCAATAATTCTCCCTTGAGAATCATCTTTTTTCCTTGGACCCTTCAAGCATCATTGCAATAGGCCATTCCTCTCACCTCTTGAGAAAATAGGCATTGATTTTCTTCGCCATTTTCCATTTCTTCCATTGTATGAAGAGATATCCATTAGGGAACTCAAGAGACCTCCCAAGGAGGAACAAGGGACTCATAAGTCCTCATTTTTCTCTATGGTGTTTTACCTACTAATCTATTGATCCATTGGTATCATTATGATGGTCATTGTTTGATTTTCATGGTTATAAGTTTCTCATTCTTTCTAACTTTTATTTCTTAGTTATTTTAGTTTATTTATTTGTTTATAGATGTGTTTGGCTTGTTTAAACCACTCACAAACTTCTGTCTTGTCTAGCAGACTCATCTAGGCATGTAAGTGTTTTTGTTTTTCTCACCCAAGTGAAAAAAACAACACAACGGATTGACGACCATACTAGGGATCAATATCAAATTCCTCCCTATTTGAGCTTAGAGAGAAATTCTCTTTAATCAATTTTTCTTGTAGGTACCAAAACCGGCCTAGCCCAACCTACCAAAGTCAAAATTTAGAGTTGGAGGAGGAGTATTTCACTTGGAAGTTTCTCCCCCGATGCGTGACAGGAAGTGCATAGATTTTCCTATCCACAGATGTGCACTCTGTGCACTGTGCACGCCATAAACTTCTTTTCACTTCTCATTATGTGCATTGTGCACCCACTGTGCATATGTCAGAGTTGTAACCCGCCTATATCTCCTATTTTTCAAAACTGTAAGGGTCTTTATGATGATTTGAAGGCCACTAGCCTTCAGATTTTTTATTTCATGCACTTTGTAAGAAAAATTCACTCCACCTAGAATCCTTTCCCATATGAAAGGTTAGCTAACATAGGCCCCTAGTGTTGATGATTACAACTATGTGATACATTCTCCAGGAAACCAACTGATTGAGTTGACTTGAGAGAAATCCCTTGAGATGGGTGTGTGGTTCTTATCTGAGATAGAACTAGAACATATTGATGGACTCCTCCCTGCAGATATTTGAGAAGAACTCTAGATGATTCTCCTATGTAACGTAGTGAGAAAGGAGATCTGTTGAGTTGGACATGCATGTGGCTGAGCACAAGGTGAACGTGTGAATTCCCATGAGTTGGGTGCATCGTTATAAGACAGAGATGAAGACGATGTATTAGCCTCCTCCTTGCAGAGAGTTGAGAATAACTCCAGATGATTCTCCTGTGTAATGTAGTGAGAAAGGAGATCTATTGAGTTGGACATGCCTGTGGCTGAGCACAAGGTGAACATGCAAATTCCCATGAGTTGGATGCATCGTTATGAGACAAAGATAAAGACAATGTATTAGCCTCCTATGAGCAGAGATTTGAGAAGATGAACTCCAGATGACTCTCCTATGTAATGCAGTGGGAAATAAGATATGTTGAGTGCACATGCTTGTGGACGAACATAGTTGAACGTGATCCTAGTGGCTGAGCAGTAGTGAGTGTGGTTCTCCTGCGAGACGCAGTGACATAAATATATGCACATCCCTATGGATGTGCCCCTAGTGGCTGAGCACTAGTGGGTGCATGAGATCCCTTGCTATATTGTTCAAGAGTCAGACCCGCATGTAACCTTAATTGTAATGTAAAGGGTACAAGTCGGCCCCACCTTAATGTAATTGATAATTAATGTAAAAGATAATTAATCTGGTTAATATTAATTATATTGTGAGATAGAGAGGTCATACCTATTATTCTAGTAAACACTTATGTTGACAGGTCAAGTATAATATAAATAAAGGTAAATTCCCCATTGAGGAATTATATATTTTGTATGAGTTTGGAAATTTCAACAAGCACATCTTCTTGGGAAAAGTGCACACCTCTCTTGGGCGCTAGTATTCTAGGGTTTGCAAGCACCCTCTTGTGTTCTAGGTTTTCTTGGTGGTGAAGGTATTTCTCTTGAAGAATATAGAAAAGGATTTAGCTAGTTTTTATTCCCTTGTTGAGAAGGGTTTCCCAGGATATTTCTTGTGTTCTTGTGCATGGTGTTTCTTCTTATGATCTTGGTTTCTGCAACATAATTGTTTATTGTTTAATTTAAATGATAAAAAATAATTAACTTCATTCTTAAAAATTTATTATTGAAAAATCAACATGGTATCAGAGGATAGGTCTTGAAGAACCCATTACACAAACAAATTTCATACATCCTCTCTCTCTTCTACAAAACCATACGACCCTCCTAGGGTTTCCAGAAATTTCGTACAACCTACCTCTTTGAGAAGTTTCAACACTTGTCACTTGGACGTTGTGGATAAAAAGTGAATATGAGTATACTACCTCCTTCAACGCACCTCCAAAAATATTCATATTGCATTTCAAGCATTTTGACTTTTTGTCCCTAAGGTTTCTAGGGTTTTGCTAATTTCTGCAGAAATTTTAGAATTAGGGTTTCTACAACTCATTGAAGGAGATCTTCAACTCACGAGTGTTCTCCTATATTTCAAATGCTTAGTTTTGGTATTCTTAAGTACAACAAAACCTAAAATTTCTATCCTAGCCTAGCCATTAGGTTTTCTATCCCAGTTGACAAGGGATTGTGAAGAATATAAAATTATGATGAACAAAAACTATTATGGAAGATAAGCTTGATGGATCAAACAAATTCAAGTTCCTAGAATAAAAATACTTCAGAGGAAGGCTTATTATGGGTGATACAAGAAGGTGACACTATGACTACCTTCTACATGAAGATATCAGAGGACAAAGATCAACTAGGTGCCATTGGAGAAATCATATCAGCACCCTCAGGGTATGCACTTGTATATATATTATTTGTATCATTGTCATAAGGGAAATTTAAGGAGGAAGGAACCTTTGCTGAAATCATGGATCCAGAGAGATATCAGTGCATTCATAAGAAAAACACACTGGAAGTGAAGACTCCGGGTTTGATTATTTTAATTGTCATTCCTCTAACCTATAATTCTAAAAGTTTGCTACTAGTAAGTGTTGTAGCTATGACAACAATCCTTAAATTGTTTTTATTCTAGAGATGTACTCATTATTTTCCCTTAAGAGATAGTCTTGTTTTGTTTCCTTTTGTTTTCTTATTCCACACAGGTTAACAACAAAGGAAGATGTTTATCTTTTAGAAGGAGTCACTTGAATTAGAGGGAGTAAAAAATATTGAGAAAGAGGAAGAATAGAATCATCATTGAGGCAACCAATGAAATAACACATGATAAGAATATTTCTATGATTATATGGGCAGAAGCATGCATGACATAGTATATGTTCAGAACAAGAGTATTCACCAGACCTTGAAAAAATAACTCATGAAGAAGCCTTCTCCAGAGTGATGCCTGAGATAGAACACTTCAGGATATTTGGGTGCCCAATGTATTTTCATGTACCCAAAGAGAAGAATTTCAAGCTAGACCCTTCAAGGAGAAAGGATACATTTATGAATAATAGTGAATCTTCAAATACTTTCCATATCTACATCCCTGGTCAATGACATATTGAGACGAGAAAATATGTTGTCCTTGAAGAGATATCATTTCAAATATCTGGATAATCTCATATGGAGATTGACAGTGAGACAACACCTTCTCCCCCTTCAAAAGTTCAGAGGGAGACAAACATTATTCCAGCTGATCTAGTTGCTCCAATTGATATGTTTAGAGATATTACAGTAGGGCATAAAAGGCCTCCCTAGGCTCACTCTACAAGAGGCAAAGGAACATACAAGCCCCTCAAGGCATATACCAAGAAAGAAAAAGAGATTTTTGAGAAATCCTTTAGTCATGTGCCACTTCATTGATTCTGAGCCTCCTTGTCTTGGAGAATCAACATGAGAAAAGGTATGGAAAGATTCCATAATAGAAGAATACCAGTATATCTTAAAAGAATGATGTATAAGATATTTACAGAGACCAGAAAGGAAGTCTCTGATGACTTCCAAGTGGATCTATAAGATAAAACATGTAGTTGATGGAAGTGTCGAGAAATACAAAGTGAGATATATAGACAGAGGTTTCTCACAAATAGAGGGAGTTGTCTATGATGAGACACTTGATCCAGTAATCCAGATACACCTCCATCCATACTACCATCCATGAGTTGGAAACTGTTTCATATGGATGAATCCTTGATGAGTTTTGGTTTCAACAAGAGTGTTTCTGATCCAAAATCTATATTATTACAGTGTTAGTGAGGAGAGCCTGATTTTGGTGACTTATTCATAAAGCCTTGTTGTTGGATACAAGTAAGACTTGACTTCTGACTTCTAGATGAATGATCTGAGTATGATTCACTACTTATTGGGACAATAAGTATGACAGAGGACCGATAAGATTTTTCCAAGACAAGGAAAATATACAGTGGGAATATTAAAGAAGTTCAGTATGATAGAATTCAAATCCATGCTGATGAATTTGAAGAAAATGAATGATGATGATTCAGACGATATTGATCCACAAATGATTGGATCACTGATGTATCTAGTTAACACCATACCTGATTCATGCTATGCATTGAATGTGCTTAGTCAATCCATGAGTCAGCGCAGACAGACTCACTAGATAACAGTAAAACATGTATTGATATATATGAGGTACAATTGGATATGGCATGAGATATGTCTCCAGTGCGAACTTGAGTTTGCAGGGATATAGTGATACAGATTGAGAAGAGAGTACAATGGACCGAAAGAGCACATCTGGTTGTTGTTTTACCATGAAGTTTGTCATGGTTTCCTGGTGCAGCAGGAAACAAAGCTCTATGGCCTTGAGTACCACAGAAGCAGAGTATGTAGCATTGAGTCTGCAAAGCAGTGTGCCTTCACAAGATTATGAAATATTTACTTGATCATAAGATGGATTCTATGATGATAACTAGAGCTGTGTGTAAATATCTTTGAGAACCTGGTGTTTCATGATAGATCGAAACACGTTGAGATAAAATATCATTATATCAGAGACATGATGCAGAGGAAAATAGTACACATGTTGTACTTTCCTACACATGATAAGATTGCAGACATCTTCACCAAGTTATCCTGGTAAAGGATACCTCCCTAGTTGAGAGGGAGTGCTGATGACTACAACCAAGACAAAGTTCGAAGTACTTCCATGTGAGACTTGGAATGATGAAGAAATCCTCCCTAGATGAGAGGGAGTGTTGATGATTACAATTGCGTGAGATATTCTTTAGGACACAGACTGGTTGAGTCGGCCTGAGAGAAATCCCCTGAGATGGGTGTGTGGTTCCTATCTGAGACAAAACTAGAACGTAGTGATGACCTCCTCCTTACAGAGAGTGGAGAATAACTCCAGATGATTATCCTATGTAACTTAGTGAGAAAGGAGATCTACTAAGTTAGACGTCCATGTGGCTGAGCACAAGGTGAACATGTGAATTCCCATGATCTTGGTGCATCATTATGAGGTAGAGATGAAGACAATGTATTAGCCTCGTCCTTACAGAGAGTTGAGAAGAAATCTAGATGATTCTCCTGTGTAATGCAATGAGAAAGGAGATCTATTGAGTTGGATGTGCCTGTGCTTGAGAACAAGGTGAACATGTGAATTCCCATGAGCTAGGTGCATCGTTATGAGATAGAGATAAAGACAATGTATTAGCCTCCTTTGAGTAGATATTTGAGATGATGAACTCCATATGACTCTCTTGTGTAATGTAGTGGCAAAGAAGATCTATTGAGTGGACATGCCTGTGGGCGAGCACAGGTGAACATGATCCTACTGGATGAGCTCTAGTGAGTGTGGTTCTCCTGTGATACATAGTGAGATAGAGATATGGACATCCCTATGGATGTTTCCCTAGTGGTTTAGCACTAGTGGGTGTATGAGATCCATTTATATATTGTTCAAGAGTCAGACCTTCCTGTAACCCTAATTGTAATGTAAAGGGTACAGGTTGGCCCCACCTTAATGTAATTGATAATTAATGTAAAAAATAATTAATCTGGTTAATATTAATTATATTGTGAGATAGAGAGGTCGACCCTATTTTCCAATAGACACTTCTGTTGACAGGTCAAGTCTAATATAAGTAAAGGTAAATGCCCCATTGAGGAATCATATCTTTTGTGTGAGTTTGGAAATTTCAGCAAGCACATATTCTTGGGAAAAGTGCACACCTCTCTTGGGTGCTATTCTTCAAGGGTTTGCAAGAAACCTCTTGTGTGCTATGGTTTCTTGGTGGTGAATGTATTTCTGTTGAAGAATATAACAAAGGATTTAGTTGGGTTTTGTTCCCTTGTTGAGAAGGGTTTCCAAGGATACTTCTTGTGTTCTTGTTCATGGTGTTTCTTCTTGTGATCTTGGTTGCTGCAAAATAATTGTTTATGGTTTATGTTAAATGATAAAAATGAATGAAATTCATGCTTAAACCTTGCTTATTGAAACATCAACAATTAGGGGGTAAAAATAACCAATCTTATCCTCTTTTGCTTTGGTTTCCACATGGATGGCTTGTTTGGATTGTAAAACTTTATGTTGATATTATTACTATCATACATAAATTAATTACATTGGGACTATAAGTTAACTTTGACCCTTGAGTATGCTCTTCTCTTGCACCATAGTGTGATATTGAGAATCAAAAAGGTGGTTAAGGGGGCATTTCATCTCCCTTAACAAAATATTTAGGAGAGGAAAAATCCCCCCTAGGGTTCCTGTTAGTTTTTTTAAATCATATTGAAGTTTTGTAAGGGACCATACATGCCCACATGTTGCAAAATTAGGATAGTTTATTAAAATTTCTTTCTTAGTTTACATCACAATCTAGGGAAGTTTAAAGATCAAAGTAGCGGGCCCATACATGCCCACATGCTTGCAATCTAGGATTGTTTCAAAGGTTTCTTAGCATAAACAACATTTAGGGAGTTTAAAGGATTTGTGAAGGACCCATATGTCCACATGATAATTCTTTAGGGATTTAGGCATTTAAATATTCTGCAAGGTTGTACCAATGACATGTAGTAATCTAGGTAAAAACGATTTGTAAAGACCACATGAATTCTAGATGTTGCAATCTCACACCTAACTTATTAAAAATTTGGCACACTTTTTCACTTGATCACACATAACGCCACTCCTCACACAAATAATTTCCATTTTGAATTGTGGAGGTTGAAGTAGGTTTTCTCCAAAGGAATTTTGAAATGTCCCACTACTTCTTTGGAAACTATCCACACCCATTTAATTCCAATGAGATTGGTTCACACCCCTAATATCTCAGCCCAAAACATCTAAATTTTTTCTAAAAACTCACTAAGTTTTCCTCCACAGGAGGTGCCAAAATAATTTTTTTAGTCTAGGTAGGATCTCAGGGGTAGGAATCCAAACAACCCCCTGTTATCTAGTTCTCACATTTTCAAACATTAGAAGTTGAGAAATATGAAACTTTAAAATCCTCCAAGTCAAGTTTTCCTACACCATAAGGCAAGGAGATACTTGTGAATGGTCGAAGGTTGAGGTCCAGTTGTTCTGGGCATCCCTCCTTGAGTCACCCAACTCTTGGAAGAGAATATAGCTTGTGACCCATTTTTTAGGCCGAAAATCTAAATGTCACACTTTAACTGAGGTACCTAGTGACCAAACTTAGGACATCTACCCAGGTGGTGATTATGGGTTCCAATCGCACCTTGATCAGATTTTGTGTGGCTATTGGGAAATATCACCAGCTCTTTTGGGATATGCACTATTATGGGTGAGAAATCCCTCCTATGGACTAACATTAAGGGTTTTATCATACTTACAAAAATGACCTAAATTCTCCTACTTCTTACCAACACCCCAATCATAAACCCCATTATTCATATGCAAATACAAGGTTAAAGAGATCAAGTTATTTTACCTTAGTTTCCTTTTTGATGTCAATCCTTTTAATGTTTTGTCCCTCCTTGACTGCAAATATCCTCCCAATGCTGATCTCCATTCACGTAAAGACAAACAAAAAACTCTGCATGCATATGATCTATGAAATAATGGGTTAGATATTCTATCACAATATAATCAAATTTAAATATTGATAATCTCATATAGCAGGACAGGAAAAGTACTTATTTTTATTAATGTCACAAGAGTAAACTTACAATAGTGAGACTGACCACTGCTCCTCGAATTTAGTCCTAGGAGCCTCTTCAACTATTCTCCAACTACTTTTGTATATGCTTCTCTTCACACACTAGTTGAAAAAGGTTGGGACAAAGGGAATGCGAAATCGGGTAGATTTTCTTTAGAATTATTTTCCTCCTTCCAAATGGGATCCCTACCCCTCATTTTATAGGCTAGAAAGGGATAGGTATTTGATCAAGTGACCGGCTATGGGCAGTCAAACGGTTTAGTTAAGTTACCCAAAACTGTGTGTTCCATCTACAACTTTCCATTTGTCGTGCTTTTTAGGTATACACGGGATGTAGTGGGTCAGCTAGCATACACACGCATGCAATAGTGGAGAAAAGCACGTATGCCTTCAAAAAGGGTGTTTTTTAAGAAGTTGTTCAGTAGTGGCTTGGAAAAGAAGGCAAATGAGATGGCCTGATGCCAGGTAAGCATGTCTGGTGCAATTTAGGGTTATAACAGATGCCCCCTAATGTGTGAGGTCAGGAGAGCATATGATGGCCGAAATACATTATCAATCTTCACCAATGTACCAAACAAAAGATCCCATGAACTAGAATTTGGGAGGTGCCATATGCAAAATAACAATTGTCTCACCAAGGCAGACATACCCATGCTCGAAAAAAAAAATCATGGCTACCAATCAAATACACTGTAGATCCATGTCATATAACTATATAAAGTGTAGCCACGAGAAATACACAATGAATCTACATCTCGAAATAAAAAAAATAGACACGTATAGTATCCATCTTGAAGAAGTGAATAAGGCCTGATGGCTAGAGATGAGGCCTTCAGAGCTTAAGCAACAACTTCAAAATCTTCACAACTTGGGTAGGAGTGTAATATGAGTGTACGACTTCACTACTTAGAGGTCTTCGACGACTTGTTAAGAATGGACTAGAGGATTTTGATGATCATGTTGAGGGCTTCATGGATTTCGAACAAAGACTTGATTGGGATTTCGGGATGACTAGGTATGAGGGTAAGAGACAATCTGCAGAGGGGGTCGACTCAAGATTCGTAATAAATTCCCTTGGATAATAGCGCGACAAAATATGAGACTTGGGAAACATGATATTTTGACATAATTTCACGATGCAGGAGGCACCACAAAATCTCCATATGTTTGGAAGAATAACCAAACGAAGGAGGACACAACTCTATGTAGAAAGAATAGCTTCCTAAGTTCATGTTAAATCCCAAGTCTTGACAAACAAATGAAAGGATGTGCTTTGTCCAAGGGAGACTCATTGTGCTGCCAATAAAAAGAAAATACTTTTCCCATCCTCTTTTTGGGGTATATTTGATTTATTTGTCTTTCTCAATAATTTTGGAAAGCTTGAAAAAGAATAAGAGAATGATACATTACAAAGGAGGATCGAGTGTCGCAAACATACTAGTTCCAAGCACACGAAACAGATGGATGCTCAGGGCAAAGGGACATATGCAGGAAAAGGACACTCGGAAAAAATCTTCCATGGGCCAAAGGTGTCAAGATGCAAAGGAAAAGTGCTACAGGGCTTGCGTATAAGGCATGATTCAGATGGTTCATTTGAGAGCAACATGGATCTGACATTAGGCCAAAGACGCAAGTATGAAAACATGATTAATAAGACACACAATGGTAACGTCCTTCAATGTAATTTTAATGAGCCCAGAGAAGGTAATCTCGATGGTTTTTCATATTTAGAGAGTATGAAAAAGCGTAAAAGGAGACTCCACGGGGGTACCTTTTTCGAAGATAGTCTAGTTGGTTCGAAAAAGGGGTAAACTAGCACCGACCAGACGTCTATTCAAAATCCTTTTAATGAGTTTGACAAAGACAATATCACTCGACAATATTTTCATTTTTAAGGAGTTTGAAAAGAGCTTAACTATGAAATCCGTCAGAAATGTTCTTCTAGACCAATTTAATGAGTGTGAAAGAACAAGGTCACTCGACGATATTTTCAATTTTAGGATGTCTGAAAAGATCTTAACTATGGACTCCGTGGGGGTTCCTTTTTCATAAATTTATTCTCTCACGCCCAAAAAAGGGTTAAAATCATACCTGAGAATACTCTTCTAGGGAACCAAAGCTCCTAGAGTATACCTTTGTTCATATAGTTGACCATCCAGACCAAAAAAGGGGTAAACTACTGTCGGACAGACGTGCCTTCAAATTTCAGTTTAGCGAGCATGAAGGTAAACAAGATCGCTCAACAATCTTTTCATGTTTAGAGGGTCTGAAAAGGGCTTAAAAGAAGACCTGTTATGTTTTGGGAGTCCTGAGGGTTAGGTCAAGAGTGATAATGCATCGTGAAAATGAGGCTCAAAATCATAATCAGGATAAACTAATAAGGACTCCCAAGCCTATAGTCATTAGTGACGACATGGACACCAAAATGCAACAAGGATCTACCTAGGGTGTCCATGTTAAGGTATGATCTACCACTAAATTACGACACTTCTAAAGAAACAATAAGGGTTCTGTGTCACAACTTGGTGGGGTCGACCCTATGGCATAGTGATAAAGACAACAAGATGCATAAACTAGAGGTGGAATCCTAAGTTAAATGCAACAAGTTGGAAAAATAAACTTTTACCAAATGACCTTTAAAAAATACCAAAATCTCCAAAAAGTTTCTCAATACCCAAAGTAACACTTATCATAACAATCCATAGAAAACTCCTGAACCATACTGAATGATTTTCAATTTAGAAAAAATGACAAAAGGGTCCAAAAAATGACAAAAAGGGGCCCAAAAAGTCTATAAATAGAAGCTGACAGCTCATTATCACCATTGTTAATTGAGAAATTGACTATGGAGCCAAAAACACCCCTTTGACAAAAGAGTTGATTCCAGGAGCTTCAATAGACAGAACGAACTTTTGATTGGACCAAGTAAGTACATACTAACCCCCCTTACATTTCAATACTTCATTTAAGAATCTCATTTTGTTTTTTGAGGGGGCACTAACCTTTAAAAAGGTCATCCCTACATATATGCAGGATGTCTTATGACAGCCTACGTGTGCATGTGTGTAGAGGAAATATTGCATGCGTGCACACACGACTGTGTGCATTACAACTCGTGTATACCCTCTAAGATAAGAAAAAATTAAAAAATGCAAGGGCTAATCCCTCATGGACTTGTCAATTGCAGGATGTATGTTCACTGGAGGGAGAGAGAGCATGAGAACTTTGATGATGTGGTCTCAGATGACCCTGATGTTGTAGTTGCACTAGCTTAATGTGGCTTATTTATGTTCTTCCAGAGTGCATTTATACAGGCACAACCTAGGCTGTTGAATGCCTTGATTGATTAATGGCACCCGGATGTAGAGGAATTCATGCTTGAGGGATAATCGTTGACTCCAATGACTGAATATATCTACTTTCTGACTGGCCTATCAAGGAGAGGGGAACTAGTTAACCTTCAAAGTTTTCCCTCCAGACCTCACAACATAGCAAAGTTGATTAACCTCCATTGCAAGGTAGGTACTGATATGGTGGGAACTCAGGTGCCGATTCATAATATCAACAACCTATCACTGAAAGTGATAGTTCTACTCATTGGGCAGATTACTGGATCCATAACTTTACACCAGGCTTCCCGGGCACACATGGATTGTGCAGTTCAGTGCTTGAATGCACAACTTTTTGACTAGAGTACTACATTACTAGACTGCATGAAAAGGCAGTTGACAGAGTGTCAGATGCGGAGGCAGAGAAACTTTGGGTTTGATACTATCCTTTGTGTTTTTTTATTCGAGAGGGTGCCTAGTCTGAGTCTGAGGGAGATTGTACGAGGGCACATAGAATCTTCTCCAATAGTAAACATATGGGCGGCACTGTTGCTGCAACAGCGGGGAGGGAGGATTATCGAGGCCTTCAATGACAAGTTTTTCAATTGGTGGTCTCGACAGATTCCAGTGATAGAGGACTATCCCTATCCCGGAATCAACTTTTCCAAGGACTCTGACATGGGTGTACCTCCCAGAGTGGTACGAGGAGAGCTAGGTAAGATTTCTTTTCAAAGTTATTTGATTTTTTATGTTGTTTTTATATATATATATATATATATATATATATATTATACCAGAGTGTCTGACATGTATGTCTCTGTTGTATGCAGATGTGGGACCAGTGCATCCAACAGATTTTTTGAGGACCAAGCAGCGTCCTTGATCAGAGGCAGGAGTAGCTGGGGCCACTGGACCAATAGGAGGAGTAGTGGGGCCTCCAGCCGGTGAGGTAGAGATAGTCTTGAGGCAGGTAGAGAGAAACCTTACCGCTCTTACTCGTGCAGTGCCCATGGCAAAGATCAAGGATCTGCCACCATCTATGCAACCTCACATAGTTGGGGTGCCACGAACTTGGGTCCATCTTTTTCGGCATTTGGAAAACACCATTGTACACTACGACGGGGCCAATAGGCCCCATCCTTAGCTAGTCTATATTATTTGTGTGCCGAGAGCACTTATGTATATTTTTTGAGGGCATAAGCCCCATGACTCCTACTGTACCTATTTTTGAGGCGCTCACACCCACCCTTGTACTCTAGCACTTTTTCCGATATATATGTTCATGTTTTCATCTTTTTGTGTTTTATGGATTATATTTACAAATGTATTTACATGTGCATGTGTGTCTCTTTCTTATATGTGTGCAAGATGCCAATCTAATATATGATTAACGAGAGTATTTGTAACTTGATTTAATCTCCTAGGAATATGAAAATATGTAATATAATCAAAGCTTTGTTCTAAAAGACGTACCCTAAGGAACTGTCAGTGTAGAGTAGGATCGTGGACATGGTAGACTCCATTTAATTGAGACACAACTAGCTGAGCGTCTAAATAGACATGGAGGTGAGAGATACCAAGTGATAAAGCGTCACAAAGCAAATCAATAACTACGTTATATTCGGCGACATTGTTTGTGGTGTCGCTTAAACATATACCTCCTGAAGATAGCAACTGGCACTGAGGTGTAAAAATAACCCAAGATGCGGAGGAAATCCTCCGAGTGTGCCGGCTAGCACCATCTGTGAACCCAACGAACACATCTAATTCACTTGACATCTACCACAGTGAAAAATATAACATCAAAAATGACACGTCCATAAAACTAAAAGACAAAACTAAAAAGTATAGTACAAAGACTATACATACATTACAAAAGTTACCCAAGGAAACCCACCTATGAGTAGTACTTTTTGAGGTAGAGCCCATTTCTAGGCTCTGCCAAAACATTTCCCTCAAATTCCACCAGACAATAAGCACCCTTCTGTAGTACTTCTTTCAAGATGAAAGGTCTGAACCGAATGGATTTGAACTTACCTGCCCCCAGGGGGTCCTTATCTTGGTCATAGACTAGGACAAGGTCGCCTTCAGAGAAAATATGAGGACAAACGAACCGATCATAGTGACACTTGAATTTTTTCTTGTGATCCTTGTTAGACAAGGCTACATCATGACTTTGTTCATTGAGAAATTCGAGGTATAGTAACCGCTTTTCATGTCATGAAGTGCCTGGCAATAACTGTACTGCCAACTTTAATGATGGGATCTGGCATTCTATGGGAAAGACTGCTTCCATCCCATAAACGAGTTAAAAAAGTGAGAAACCAGTTGCAGTCTTAGAAGACATTCGGTAAGCCCATAATGATGAATATAACATTAAATTCCAACTTGACTTGGCCGAATTGATCGTTCGTTGTAGAATGGTTTTAAGAGATTTATTTACAGCTTCCACCTGAACATTCACTTGGGGTTACTAGGGTGATGAATGTTCCTGCCCAAACCCAAGCTTTCACGTTGACTCAGTCATCATTTTGTTCTAAAAGTGAATGCCATGGCCAGTGACAATCTCTCTTGGGACGTCAAACCTTGCTATTATCTGGTTCAAAAAAAAGAGGGTTGTTGTCTCCCCGTCATCTTTGAACGTTGGCATAGCTTCGACCCACTTTTTGAAGTAGTCTACTACTATGATGATATAGAGGTGCCCCCTTGCTGAAGGGGGGTTGCACATAGTGTAATCAATCCCCCATTTAGTGAAGGGACCAATGGTAATAATGGGAAACATGGGAGTGGGGTGTGCCCTCATCTTCCGAGAGAATATCTGACACGGGTGGCACTTCTTGACCAATTCAACACAATCTTTGATTAATGTCGGCCATAAGTAACCAGCTTGTAGAATATTTTGGGTTGTTTCCAACCCAAACAAATGACCACCACATGCTCCAATGTGGAAATCGTTAAGCACAATTTATTCTTATTCATGAGTGAGACATCGGTGAAGGATGCTGTCTACACCTCTATGATACAACGTGTCCTTGAGTATGAGATTGTTCTTATCCTGATGGCATATACAGAGATGCTCATAATGAGAAGCAGAGGCATGACACTTCAAAGTCTGGAGATAGATAAGGAAATCTCCATACCAAGGGTCGGAAGACATGATCAAAAGTATGTCTCCTTTGATAGGCGACTCATCGAGTATAACATCACCTGATTTGACCAAAAGTTTCGATATGAGTTCCATGAAGACCATCAAATTTTTAGATTTCGCCGAAACAAACTCCAAGTCGAATTCCTCGAGGATAACTATCCATCTTTTGGTCTTGCCGCCGATGAATCGTCGTGTCAATATGTATTGAAATGGCTTCATGACAGCAATGATGGTGGTATTGTGAAACAAAATGTAATGACAGAACCGTTGGACAGCATGGACTATTGCCAACGCAAGTTTTTCAATATGGGAGTAATTGAGTTCTGGTCCAAATAGGCCTCAGCTCAGGTAATAAATCACGTATTCTGAGAGTAAATCATCCTCCTGAACTAAGACCATATTGATGGTCGACTCTGCGACAACCAAGTACAATAAGAAATATTTATTATAATTGGGTAGCCGAAGCAGCGGGGTTGATATGAGGGCACTTTTCAATGCTGCGAAAGAGAATTGAGCAGCTTCGTCCCAATGAAAAGGAATGTCCTTCTTCAATAAACGCATAAAACCCTTTGTGATATTGACATAGTTTGCGATGAAACACCATAAAATATTCACTTTTCCCTGTAGACTCTGAAGCTGAGGTATGGTGCATGGGGGAGGGAATTGAACTATTGCCTCAACCTTTAGAGGATCGAACATGATCCCTGTTGTAGAAACGATGAAACCTAACAGACAACATGATGTGATGCAAAAACTGCACTTGTTTGGATTCAAGAGGATTTGGTAGTAGTGACACCGTTCAAGGATAAGTCAGAGGTGTTCCATATGATCATCTCTCTTGTGATATCGTGACACTAAATCATCGAGATAAGCCTTGAATATGTGTTTGAGGTCATGGAAAGCAAAAGACATGGCCCGCTAAAACGTAGCTCCAACGTTTTTCAGACCAAAAGGCATCTTACGATAAGCGAAAGTACCCCATGGACAGATGAAAGCAGTTTTGTGTTGGTCTTTTGGTTTTATTTGTATCTGATTGTATCCAGAAAAACCATCCATGAATGAAAAGGCTTCACATACTATGCATTCATCGACTATCTTGTCAATAAATGACTTGGGCAAATTATCTTTTGGGCAGGCCTTATTCAGATCACGGAAGTCCATACATACGTGAATCGTGCGCTGTTCTTTATTGACTGGCACAGGATTCGACACCCATTGAGTCAATTGGAAAGGGAAGATGAAGCTAACTTTAAGTTATTTCTCTGCTTCAGCCTTGATAGCTGCTACTTTCCTAGGATTGACCAGATGATGCTTTTGCTAGACTGGCTTGACATCAGGATAAGTCGTGATTTCATGTTCGACAATTCTTGGGTCTATGCCTGGCATTTCATCGTAAGACCAAGAAAGCACGTCGTGGAATTCTTTAAATAAATCTATGTAGATTTGAATCTCCTCAGGGGACTATTCCACTCCGACAAAGATATTCTCCATGATGCTAGGGTTGTGGAGATGTCAATAGTTATCGTTTCAACGACTTTTTCCATATTTCCTTCAGTGTAAACAGCGTGTGTTGCCAAAGGATTGATAGGACAATTTTTATCTCCATTCATATTTAGAGTGAATTCACCTGCTTCAATTTGTCTTAACTATGGGAGGAAGTAAGATCTATGATGAATATCATCCCAGGGTCTATTTGAACTATTCATTGCCTCAATAATCACCTCATCTGAGGGCAAGACTAAGTCTAAAGAATCTGTATCGGCAAGGGAACCTTGAGTCCAAATAGGCTCGAGAACCGGATCTAACTCTTGTGCTGGAGTCATATCGAGGTCGATAGAAGCTCGTTGAATGATAGAGTGTGCAACTTCTACCATGGATAAAGGCATGGCCATGCCATGGTGCTCTGTCCCTTCCATCATAGCGGATGGGGAAGGAAGAATCCATAGATCGAGAAAGTACGTTGTGTGAAACAACGAGATTTGAAAATTTTTATCCTGAGGCTAGTTGGGGACATCCATCATGTAATGGAAATTATCAGTCAGAGGCGAGTAATCAAAAGTACCCATCAATTGTGGGCACAAACCAAACCCTACGTTTACAATTTCAGGCTGAGGGTTATCAATCATTAGGATCGTGGAGACTCCCGATGAAGGCTCAGGACAAGAGAAGGATAACTGATCAATGGTCACAATCTGACCCTAGTGAGGAAACAACAAGACCCAGAAAACTATCGTGACCACTTCTTGCATAGCATAGGTCCAACTCCTTCCTAACAAAATATTGTAGTTGAGAGACGCATCGACCACTTCAACTTCTACACACATGGTTTCCCCCCCTAACTACACAGGGAAAGAGGGAATGATCCCATGTGGTTGGAAAGAATGATCGTCAAAAGATGTAAGAAAAGTAGGTGACATAGACAAAATGGGTTGGCCGATGGCCTTCCAACACTGGAAATCCATCATGCATGTTGAGGTGCCCCCATCCACCACTGTACGAAAAATATTCCAGGTAAAATTTTTCTTGGTGTAAGCCACTACTATCTTAAAAGCTACGTGGTAGGAAAGACAAGGTTCTAAGTCAGTGGTATCAAGCATGATTGTTCCTGGATTACAAGTCTCGGCAGAGCCTAAGGTAGCTAACAGGGCCTTTCTCTGGGAAGGGCAACTTTGGAGGACTTCCAAAGCAGACATCAAACAAGGGGTTAGTGATAAATCCTCCACCACAGAGTAGTTCTGGGAGGACCTTGCATTTGGGTTGTAAGAAGCTTTTTTGAATGCAACTTTTGGGATGTGTGTCGTTGTTTCTCCCAACGTCTTCTCAATATGAAGAGGAAGAGGTGGGTTTTCAACTTCTTTACCCTTCTTAGAGGTTCCTGGCTTTCCGTAATCATGTGCTCTAGTTGTTATATAGGCATCACCTTTCATCATATACACATTTGCGGATGAAGGATTGTTTGAGGATGGAGGGGGTCCTTGACTGCCCCCTTCCATGCTTGAGGATGCTTGAGTTATATTTTTCCTGTGTGGAAATGGGTTCGATAACATGGCAGGCTGTTGTTGTGCCAATAACTTCTAGGCCTCCGCAAGCCGAGGGAACTGATGGGTTGGGTGGTCTTTCTTGCAAAGATTACAAGGATACTTTGACTTCTTATTTTCAGTGTTCCCCCCACCAACATTATCGGTGGTTTTCTTATGCCCCTTACCTTTTTTCCATTATTTCTTCTTTCCGTCAGGCTGCTGGGTGGCCTTTGGGTTTGTCGTGTGCACACTGTGTACATCCAACTTTTGGGTAGGGGGAGCAGCCGAACCGGTGGTCTAGATGGCCGTTGTCTGTTGTATAGACAATTGTTGCAATTGATTTGATAATGGATCAGAAGACTTTGTTTGTGCTGAACCAATAATTCCATCAACATGTGGTCCATACCTTTGCCTAGTTTTGTCAAGTATTGACCTTGGTGCATCTGGAAAAATCTCGTAGAGTAAACCAGACTAAGAGTAAATTATCTCTAGTTGTTTCACTCTCATTATCGCATCTTCCCTAGAAAACACTCTGGATGTTGAGACATCTTTAGATAACTAGGGTACCAAAGACTTAAGGAACCACTCTGGCAGGAATGTTGGTGGGACTGGCACTTTGATTAAACTCTTCCGTCATCTCCATTCTCGGATATGATCGGAGATATGGTCTTCTTTTGTTTGCTCGAAATTGGCCAACAATTCGGTGCCGACGTGGTATCTCATAGGTAATTGGAAATGGTTCAAGAAAGCCATTGCCAATTCACCGAAGGAAGAGTATCGTGAGCAGTCGAGCTCGATCTACCATTTCACATCACTCCCTATGAGAGTGTGTTGAAACAATCGCAACTTAATGGAGTCGTCTCTTAACGAGTTCAATGAGCACCATAAGTGGAAGGTAGTCACATGATCACCAAGATCTTCGTTAGGCTTGGGCTCGAACTTTGGAATGTCCAAAGGCAACTTGGTTGACATAGGAGGCCAACTCGGATCGTGAAAGATGGGGTCATTTAAGAGCCTTGTCAAATCTGGCAAGTGCAGGGTTGCCAAAAATGATAGTTTGGGTTGTGGATTGTAGCTAGGAAAAAAGGAGCCTAGGGTTTGAATGGCGCTAGGTTGCCAGGAAAAGTTAGGTTGCTAGCCAGGGCTACGATAATAACCATGGTTGTGACTAGCATACAGATTCTGCACTTGTTGAGACATTATTGGTTGATTCTCGTAATAGGATGTAAAAGGCTGGGCTTGTGTTGCATTCCAAGAATTTTGGGAAGGGTTTCCCCCTGCCAATCCGACGGGCATAGGTGCTGAGCCTTGACTAGGGTTCCACTGGGTATGGAAAGGGTTTTGTCTGATTCTGGTCCTTGCAATGAATTTCAAGGTCCTTGTGAGGAAGGAATTCCTAAGTGTGCCCCCTATGTAGGAATAATACCCTGTACAGGATGTTGTTGTCCATAAATGGGGTTTTCGCCAGCCGAGAGGGAAGCTGACGAGAAAGTGTTGTTACCAAACACGCCAAACAAAGAGAAAGGTGTTGAACCAACCAACATGTTATAAGTAGGGAGTGCTTGACTACCTGCTCCAAACAAGTTTACGTTAGGCCTGACGGGGTGTTGAGGAACATCGCCGAGCGAGGGGAATGAAGGGGGTATATGACCCTCGCCGTAAGGGAAAGGGATAAAGGGAGCGAAAGTTCTCCCCATAGATCCTTGCAGAGGAGCGTTGGAACTCCCTTCCCCCAGAGCTAAAATCTGTAGAGTGGAGGAGGAAAGTACAATACTTGTACTGAAACGAAGCATCCTGTATGCGAAAGGAGAGCCTGTCGCATTCTGAGTAAATCGAGCAGTGATCGCTACCATAGACAGAATCAGACCACTGCCTAAGGTAGAAGAAGTCAAAACCATGGTGGCCCAGACCGAAAACGGTTGGTTAGGAGGTGGAACACCCCCAGTAGTGACAGTTGTGAAGGAAATATGAGTATTCCCTGAAGAAGTGGTAGTGTTTGCTTCCATTGTTATCGGTGACACTACCTAACGCTCGTAAGGAAGAACCTGTACGACAATGGGCACCGATAGATCAATGATGAGAGGGTTATACAGAACAAGATCCTCTACTCCAAGGTAAAAAATGATTGGTTCCTCTAGAATCAAAAGTTATCCTCTCGAAGATGGGTTGGACATAGTTTCTTGTAACCCAGTTGTCTCAAAATATCCTTGTTGGTCTAATTTTTGCCTTAGCGGTGGCAGGGGGGAGGGGGGTTTGAGCTCAACCGGCGGTAGGCCCAAAAGACTTTGCAACTGACAGAACTCCTGATCCTCCATTGTGTGAGAAGATCAAAGACACACTAGGGAAATATATAATCGTTTGAAAACTAGCAGGCACTAGAAAAAGCACCTATGAGATAAAACAAGCAGTTACTAACTAGTTGGAAGAATAGTTACAAAAACCAACACTAGAGCAACTTACCGGTGCAAGTGAAACTTGAATATGGAAGCACCCTCCAAATATACTCTGCAAAGCATGGCCCGATGTCTATCCTAGGTACCGCGGTATACCCCCTCAGTCACCTGTGTAAGTCACTATAAATATAGGCAACTAGGTTGCTAGCGCACAAACACTCACCAAGCGGGTATAGTCGATAGTCGGGTGGACCAAAATGATTAGGGTATCAAGCCTGAAACCTATAAAGGGTATCTAAAGAAAGTGTTCCAGAAGATGACTGAGGACCTCGAAGAGATTTGAGACCCACAAAGCTCCGTGGAAAATGCAATCAATGGAATCCCAAGACAAGCCCTCTATATGCGTTGCCCACTATGTTTGGTACAACTTTGGAGGGGTTATCTCCGCTACCTTTTCTTATGCGACCTCGTGTTTATCCCTTGTGTTAGAGGGGGAGTCCTGGATAAATTTTACGATACTGAACTTTTGACACTCCCTAGCACAGACTCTTATGTTTGTTTTCCAGCCTTGAAGGGTTTCCTTTCCAATCCTAAATCAAGGCTCTAGCTTAGACTAGTTGATGGACCCTACAAAACATAAAGTCTAGATGATTTTAATTAATCATTAATTTTTTGGCTTGTCTTAAGTCAAAGGTTATGAAAGTGAAACTAGTGATGTTTAGAGAGACGAAAGAGAAGATAAGCAGAAATTTGGAAACAAAATAACTTCTTCTTAACAAATTCTGATTTGCTCTTTTAAATTCTTTAACCAACTTTTCAATTTTTTTTTTCTAAGATTGTTTAACTGAAAAAATCAAAACAATCTTTCACTTGAATACGAGCTACTTATTGTCCTATTTCGATCATCCAAGAACTTATGAAAACAATATTTTTCCTAATGATTAACGCAAACAACCAACTATTTAACCAAACCAAGAAGTATAAAAGAGATTTTGTGTTTTTTTTTATTATGCTTCAAAAACAAGAAAAAATTAAAACTGTATGTCTTCTTCTTTTATGAAGCAAAGAGGTAAAAAAATAAAAACAATACAAGGCAAAAAAAGACTTCTGGCCAACCACAGACCGTGGGGAGTTATTGACAACCAAAAAGGAAGATCAGATCGACTCACTATCTCATAAAAAAACCTAGCAAAGCAACAGAAGAAATATTTCAAATGAAAAAGAAAGCTATGATGGAATACAACCTAGGCTAAAACTGCTTGTGATAGAGACCATAAAGAAACAAGAAAAAACTTGGGAAGTAAAATATTGACAGGGAAGAGGATGACTGCCTCCTCAAAATTTTCTAGACAGACATGCGACTGTCACTTTAGCAGCTAGCATATGCACGTGGAATTCCTAAAGACAAAACACGTATGCACGCGTGTAGGCCCACTACAGGCCACGTGTGCCTTTGTTTCTCCCCAAAATAAGAAATAGAAGTATCTAAGTGTTATTGGATAAATCGGTAGGTGCAAACACTAACAGATCTCCCTAGATCCACTTGGATCTAGAACAAAACAGGACATGACATGAATCTTTCTCTAAGTTGCAGTCATTGAATCTACTACTAAGGAGGAATGAGTGGCATACCAATATATTGCTTCCTTAGGTCTCTGTTGTTCCTGCTTCGCTTCAGTGCTCTTGTGAAATCAGGTCCAAGACAACAAAAACCAACCAAAGTGAAGATAGAAAAGTACATTCAATGTCAACCTATGCATATGATCAAGGAGTTATGTGATAAAATAAGAGTGATTTTATGGGAAAGGGACATGTCAGTGGATCTCCTTGATGTTGCAAGCTTCCTTTCAGTGACCCTTGGTTCCAACACACGCACTTGATCTACGTTTGCATGAAGAAGATCCAATACAACTTGATAGACCAAATAGAGTCTTCAAGCTTCTATCCAAGCAAAGTTCTTCACACAATTCTTTTACCAATTCTTCATTCAATCTTGCTTAACCTTTTCCATGAGAAACCTTTTAATATATAGCAGAAGGAGAGATGGTTAAATGGATGAGGATGATCCCACTAAATATGAGAAGTCATTAGGATGCCAACCATGTGAATGCCAACTCATTTTCTAGAATATTCCCTTCTAGAACCTTCGTGACCTCTTCTCTTTTCCAAGATTTGAATCAGGTTTTCACCCTACCTATAGAGCAGACTACGAACAGTTCTCATCCTAAGTTTGGGTTTCCTGCAAGAATGAAGGATTTTCGCACCTTGTAATAGAGGTAGCCTGCAAACTCATATTAAAATTGTGTTTTTTGGAAGAAGACAATAGTCACTTTTCTCAGGAAAAAAGTCCTTATGGGAGCCTAAATACATCACTTGTAGAGACATCACCAGAGTGACCAAAATCATGTGTAACAGAATTCCCCCTAAAGCATGAGGCTGAAACTTGTGATAGCCAAAATATTTTGTAAAATGCGTGTGTGTGTCAGAAACAAGGAGCGCACCTAATCGGAAACCTGTAAACAACCAAACATCTGCAGAATATAATAACAGTTCTAAGGTAGGCATCCCCATGCTCAGATAACAAATGAATTGAATCATAAACGTAGGTCATGGCCACCAATCATAGACCGCGGATCCATGTCGTCAAAATGATACATAGCCACCAGGAATACACTGTGGATCTATGTGAGAGGACTTGAATAATGACATAGCCACGTGGCATACAAAGCGAATCTATGTGACGATACAAATCATACATACTCCATCACAGCCTAGATAAAAAATATGAGACTCAAGGTCTTCAATCCCATCACCTGAAAGTACAAATCTAGCCATGCGATTACATGTGCTGAAGTCGAACATGGTAGAAACCACTTGATTACTGGTCATTGATGAAAACCATTAACAAGTGCAAGGGAAATCACCATTGATGTCAATAAGTCCCAAGGTATCGAAGTACAATCCAAACGAATGCGAATGAATGAGCTGAAGTCGAGCACTTGGCAGAATCTCTTGATCCGAGATCAATGATGTGAAACCCCTGTCGAAAGTGAAGAGACCTGCCATTAAGGCATGCAGGTTCCAAGGTACTAAATGATTTCTAAGTCTCATTTTTGGATAATGAGTTTGAGTCGACGGAACAAGACTCATCATAGGAGGGCCTTGATGTATCCCTCACCAATGACACAAAATAAGTAACATATTTTGAGGGTGAAACACAGTATGAATACAGGTTGAAAAAGACACAGGGAAGGCCGACATAATAAGAATGGACAACTACAGATCGTCGACTCAATAGAGGGCTCGTTTGAACTGCTCTTCAACATATGAATGATGACCAAGGACTTGGCGGCACTGACTCAAAGACGACCCAAGATATGACCTTGTAGCAAGTCGAACGAGATACAAATGGATTTCCCAACCTAGATTCAAATGATGAATAGGGGTGTCATGTTCAAGAGTGATGCTTACTACCATTGATATGAATACAAAAACATATCCCTTTCCCAAAATTTCCCCCACCATTTCTGGCAAGTACCTCTTTATTTTTACACAAGCTTGAGGAGGATAACATATTCTTGTTGATGTAATCTCATCCTTCAGATGAGTCCCTTAGAGTATATTTAACGAACCCTAGGAAGGCGTGGTTTGGTCCCATTGCAGGTCTTTCGATGTTTGTTTAACGAGTCCAAGGATAAAAAACTCGAGGGTTTTTCATGTTTTGAGAGTCTGAAAAACACTTAAAGAGAACTCTCCCAGTTCCTTTTTCGTAAAAGTGTTCGACGAGACCGAAAAAGTGATAAACTATCACCCGTTGAACATTTTCTTCAAATACTTTAACGAGCATGAAAATAACAAGATCGCTCAGCAATGTTTTCATGTTTAGAGAGTCTAAAAAGAGCTTAAAGGGAACTTCAGTGGGTTCATTTTTCATATAACCTTTACGAGTCTGAAAAAGTGATAAAAGTATACTCATTTACATTCTCATTGATTTACGAGCATGAGAAATAACAAAGACTAATCTTGGTAACTTATTCTCATGTATTTACAAGCATGAGAAAGAATGAAGACTATGCTTGGTAACTTATTCTCATGTATTTACGAGCATGAGAAAGAACAAATACTAAGCTCAAGATTGTTTTTATTTTTACGCAGGCTTTAAAACAAAACAAAACTATGCTTGGGATGGATTTTATTTTTACACAAGCTTAAAAACTAAACAAAACTATGCTTGGACCTGATTTCATTTTTACACAAGATTGAACCAGAAGAAACTATGCTTGAGGTAGCTTGTTTCCTTTTTACACAAGCTTGAACCAAAGTAAAAACTATGCTTGAACTTCCCAATGCATTATCCACATTGGTACTTATCCCCATCTTAATAAGCTAGCAGCTCAACTTCAGCATGAAATCCAGATGCTGAGGCAAATGCCCCCCAAGCTCCATTTCATTCAACTACAAAGGAGAATAAAATGAAGCTTTAAATACTAGACGAAGGACTTGACTCAAATAGAGAGGGGAAAAGCTATTTCATTTTTTAACGAGCTTGACAGAGAAACAAGAACTATGCTCGTAATCTTTGTTTCATTTTTTAACGAGGTTTCCGTAGAGACTCAAAAACTATCCTCGTAACCTTTGTTTCATTTTTTAATGAGGTTTCCTCAGATACGCAAAAATATCCTCATAAGTGGTTTCCTTTTTTAATGAGCTTGAAATTAGAAAACCATGCTCAAAGACCTCTGTTTCATTTTTTAACGAGGTTGCCTCAGAGACGAAAAAACTATCCTCGGAAGTGGTTTCATTTTTTAACGAGATTGAAATCAGAAAACCATGCTCAAAGACCTCTGTTTCATTTTTTAACGAGGTTGTCTTAGAGACGCAAAAACTATCCTCGACAAGTGCCAATTTTGTTATCAGAACTGATCAAGAAAAGGGATTCATCAAGTAATGAATCTTCTGCTACATTTTCCATCTTAGAGCAAGGAAGGTCGCATATCAACTCGGCAAACACCAATGATTTCTTGGAATTAGCGCGTTCGCATTCTAAGTCAAACTCCTGGAGTATTACGATCCATTTGGAGTATTTCCCCCCTAGAAATTGACGTGTAAGAATGTACTGCATAGGGTTGCAGTTAGAAATCACCATAGTTTTGCGTAAAAAGATATAGTTCCGGAAACATTGAACAACTTGTATGGCTTCCAAGGTCAGTTTTTCAACATGTAAATACTTGGTTTCGGTAGTCGTGAGACTCCGACTCAAGTAATAAATGACATGTTCATCATGAGATTCATTCTCCTGAACAAAAACCATAGCGATGGTATAGTTCGAGGCTGCGAGGTAAAGGAAATAATCCCGACTATAATCAAGTGGGAAGAGTAATGGGGTACGTGTTAAAGATAGTTTCAAACCTTCGAAATCTTTGTCGACAGTGGTATCCCATACAAACTCAGAACCTTTCTTAAGCAGTCGTGTAAATACAAGAGTTAGTTCAACATAGTTTGGGATGAAACGATGAAGAAAGTTTGCCTTCCCTTGCAAACTTTGTAACTGGCGAAGTGAGGAGGGAGGAGGAAGATTGAGAATCACCTCGACCTTCAAAGGATTTACCTTGATCCCTTGACGTGAAACAATAAAGCCTAGAAGCCGGTCAGATTCTATGCAAAAAACACATTTGTGTGGATTCAAACGTATATGGTAAAACCAACATCGAAGGAAAATGGCGTGGAGGTGTGTTGGATGATCTACATGGAACAAGGAATGAGTGGGTAAGTCATTGAGATATGGCTGCACAATGTGCTTTATATCATGGAAGGCGTAAGACATAGCACGCTGAAAAGTTGCGTCGGCATTTTTTAAATCGAATGGAAGTTTCCGATAGGCGAAAGTACCCCAAGGACAAATAAAAGCAGTCTTGTGTTGGTCCACGGGTACCATATTGATTTGATTATATCTAGAGAAACCATCCATTAGAGAGAAGATTTCACTTCTAGCACAATCGTCGATGATCTGGTCAACGAAGGGGGTAGGAAATTTGTCTTTAGGACAAGATTTGTTGATGCCTCTATAATCAATACATACGCGGATCGTGCCTTGTTTCTTGTTAATCGGAACAAGATTGGAAAATCAGTCAGTTAGAGCCACTGGGTAAATGAAGATAGCCTTAAGAAGTTTCTCAACTTCAATATTGATAGCAGCTTCTTTACATGGGTGGATCGGATGAATTCGTTGCCAGATAGGTTTAGCACCCGAGTATGTCTTAATTTCATGTACCATAATGTCAAGGTCAATACCCGACATTTCTTCATAGCTCCATGTGAAGACACCACAAAATTCTTGGAAAAGAGACTTGTAGGTGACAACTTCGTCATGGGAACACGAAGCTTCGATATGCACATTTTCAACAATTCTAGGTTTTATGGATATGTCAAGGGGGAGGGTGGGTGAGATATTACTTAATTTCCCTTCATAAAACAGATCGTGTGTAGACTTGGGAATGGTAGAAATGATCACAATGGTCGACGGGGTCGAGATTCATTGGTAACCCTTGATGGTGCGTTGTTCCAGGAAGAGGATGGAATGAAGATGTCCATCGTCCCAAGGGGTATCTTCCACAGACATAACAGACATAATCATCTCGTCTATAGGAAAAATGACATGCAATGGATTCGGAGATAAAGCACCAAGAGAGGGGGTAGAAGGGGTTGCCAATTGAATGGATTGATAAGTGGATTCAACCAGACTCAAAGTAATTTCATTTCCATAACAAAGATGATCATCGGGGTTGGGTACCATCCACGGGTCGTAAGGCGCAGGGTTTTCGTGAACAGAGGTGGAGATCATGTTGATCGAGGAGACAAACGGATGTGGAACATCAGGTGGTGGAATGGGGAAAGTACCCATCAAAGAGGAATCTTTAACAAGACCCACACCGACGTTCTCATATCCATAGGGGGGGGTTTCAATGAAATTTACGTTGTCAGTACGTGCATCAGAGTTAAAGAAGGCCAATTGGTCTACGGTAACTACTTTTCCTTGATGTGGGAAATGCACGACATGAAAAAGAGTGGACACAACTGCATGCATGGAATCGATCCAGCTACGGCCAAGTAGAAGGTTGTAATCGAGAGGAGTGTCAAAGACCTCCACTTCAACGTTGACCATTTTTCCTTCTAACATAATAGGCAATGAAGGGAGGACACTGTAAGGCTTGAAACCAGAGCCATTGAAGGCTTTGAGCGTGTTGTGGGATTCAGTGAAAGGAGGAGAGCTGATGGCTTTCCAGCAGGTAATAGACATGACACATGTTGAGGCACCCTCATCAATAACTATTCTACAAATGTTTTTGTCAGAGACAATAACTTGTATTTGGAATGCGAGTTGAGGGGGTAACCTTGGAATGTGATCTTCCAAGTCAAAAATTATTAAATTTGTATCTGTAGGGTCGATTCCACCAATAGATTTCAATAGTGCCTTCCGTTGTATAGGACAACTCTGAAGGACTTCGAGGGCTGACATTGCGGACAGTGCTTGGGCTAGATCTTTGACAATACTGTAGTTCTGGGCAGCACGTGTATGAGGATTGAAAGCCGATTTTTGAACAACACCCTTTGGGGGAGGGTGAAGAACTATTTCTAGGATCGGTCATTCGAGATGAAGAGGACCATTGGTAGGTGGAGTTGTGGGAGATGGTTGGACCAATGAAGGAGGTATTACATCAACCTTCTCTTTGGAGGGAGAATAATCTTTGGCTCAAGTGGTAAGTGTGATGTCATTTTTCTTTGAATCACCTGTACACATTAAGACATAGAATGTGTTAGCGATATTTCTTGTTATTGATATCATCTAGCACCATCGGCGAAAGCTCCACAGGAGGGCTTCATCGGGATATCGGAGATCCCGGGAGCAGAGGTTTCGTGCATAGCAGAATCGCAAAACGCGATTTCTCGATCGGATCGRGATCGTCCGTTGTGTGTGAYGCGTGTCAAGAGATCCCAGAAAGTCGAGGATCAGGAAATCAGAGATCCCATGCACAAGGAGTTCGTGCATTTTGAAACCGCGAATCCCGAAACTCTGATGGGGAGTTGGACTGTGGTCACATGGAGTGATGKTCACATGGACCAGGCACAGCCAGAAGGGACAGTACGTGGAAGCGCTCATCGGAGAATCAGTGATCGGGGATTCACGAGGACATTCGTTGGTGGCAGCAGAAAGTCCGAAACCCCGAAACCCCGATATAGAGTCGGGGACCACCATGGTTAGGTGCAGAGGCCGAGAGGAAAGTCAGAAGGACCTGTGGATCGGGTTTGCACAATGATTCCTGAAAGGAATTTAAAGATCCGCTTTGGCTCAGAAGAGGGGATTTAAAACGATCCTGAGAGCAGGAAGGCACGGTGATGTCCCAGATACCGATTTGATGTGGGATAAATCCCAGTAGCTGCCAGGAATGAATGCAAAGAAAATAGGGTGGTTGAGGCCTCTCCTCAGTCATTTATTTGAAGAGTATGGAGGTCCTGACCAAAAATATACCCAGGAGGGTCCCCCGTACCGGTTCTCTTCAGGAAAGCCACGCCGAGTCTCCAACTCACCAGAGGAACCTGCACACTCCAGTTCAATATTCAAAGGGATCAGCTACCCCCTGGCACGAGCCATGCTAAATTAAGGAGGCGCATGACAGGGGAGCAGAGGACAGATTTGATTGAGGCAGACTGACAACCCATCCTAATAGAGAAGCTCCTCAACGTCAAGCATTGAATTCATGATATGATTGCGCCTTTAGCACCTGAGTCAGTTCCAAGTATATGTAGGCATTTTTGCCATTTTTGTAAGAATCGATGGTAGAGCAGAGCTCCCAACTGTAAAGTTTAATAGACATCCTAGTTTGTTGGATATGCATCTGTATTTGAGATATCTTATTTATGACAGACAATTTTTCTCGCTTCATCTAATTTTCGTCTCATGCTTAGAGAGTTCGTGATTGACTGAGTCGTGCGAATTATTGCAGTTATGTTATGATAAATGATTTATCGTTGCATTATTGTATTCTCTGGTTTTTTGTATTTAAGTGCAAGAAGACCTTGCATTTGGATGCCTTCTTCTACAGTCTGTTAGGAACCTGTCGTTTGTAATAGACCTTCGCACTCTTTCCATATAAGTCTTCCGTATGTTCACCCTTTACTACAACTCACTGTCTGAAGTTTATATAAGACCTCACTCACCTATGCATGCCTGGCCTAGTTTTGAATTTGAAATGATATCATTTTGAGTTGGCTTCCATTCGGTCACCCCATCTATAAACAAACCGTGACATAAAACTGATGGGCATCAAGCTCTGCTCCTGCTAGCAATCCAAGAGTGACTTCCGTCGCCAACATTTCTGGCACTGTTGCTGGGGACGAAGTTGAAGATTTTCCCTGGGCAGAATGAAAACAATCAACTGATTCTGAAGGTGCATCAGAAATCAGAATTATTCAGATTGCTACTATGCACTTGGTGACTCCACTATGGCGACTCCATTGTTTCCACTTTACTGCTTCAGTTGTGGCCACTGTTGGCACATCTGAAAGCTGACCCTAAGGAGCTTTCTCGAGAAGGTTTTAGCAGCTACTTTCTCAGCCTGAGGAGCTTCCTAGGGTGACAACACGTTAAGATCTGGCCTTTGATGGTGAACAAGGACCAGACATATTCGAAGCTGCGCATCTTTCACTTGGCGACTCCATGATTCAAGGATCAATTGGCGACTCCACTGGTTCGATATGGAGGAAATCCTGGCTCGAAGGTTTGCTCCATTTATTTTTTCTGCTATTCCTGGTTTTCCTAATGTTGTCCCCTCTATGGATGAATGGGGTGATTATTTGCCCAGATTTAGAGAGCGTGAAGAGGATAACCCTTCTCAGCACCTCAGTGAGTTTCATGAACTCATGCGTTAGTGGGAGATACATCATGAGGATGTGTTACTGAAGATGTTCATGTTCTCGTTAGCAGGGGATGCGCGTAAATGGTACCATTCTTTACCCCCTACTAGCATTTCTTCACTCCATGGATTCCATGCAGCTTTCACCACCTATTGTCAGAGGTTGTACCCCCCTGAGTTAATTTGTCATAATTGTTGTGAAGGATACCACAACTCTATACAAGAGAAAGTTTTTTATGAAGTAAGCTGTGGGGAGGATCCTGATGACCTGGATCAGGAATCAGTCATTTCTCCTCCCCATTTGTCTGCTTCGGGCGAAGTTATGGAATTGATAAAATCTCTCTCTGCCCAACTGGATAGGTGGGAAGCTGAGCGATGTGTAGAGGGTTTTCCACCCTTTGAAGAAAATGATTGTGGTATCTCTACAATGAATGATTATAAAGATCCCAGGGAAGGAGAAGATGCTTCGGGCGGAGTTATGGAACTGATAAAATCTATCACTGCCAGATTTGACAGGTGGGAAGCTGAACAATGCGCTGAGGATTTCCCACCCTTTGAAGCAGAGGCCCTTAGCAGCTCTACTGAGGGTGATTATGGAAAAAGATTTCCCACGGGTCCTGTATATGGTCATTATGAATTTGACCCATGGGAGAGCCAAGAAGAAGAAATCCTCCCAAATATGATTATGTTTGATGAGGGCTGTAAGGATAGAAGACTAGGGGAGGAAGTTGCTCTGAGTGAACTAATGATATCTCTCATTGCCCAACATGCAAGGTTAAAATCTGAGGACAATGGGGAGGATTTTCCAGTCTCTGAGGAAGATGTTCTAGATGGCTCTCTCGAGGAGAATATTGAAGATCCCATAAGTGCATTAACATTTGTCCCCGATGAGCTTGCTGTCTCAGAACAAAACGATGAAGTGGTAGTTGGGGAAGAGGACTGTTCTCTTTTTCTTCACGAGATTTCCCATGATGTATTTACATTTGGGATTGGAAAGGAGGATCTGGAGATCGTTCCTTTTTTGCAAGATGAAGAAGTCTGGTGCTCACCCAGCTTTAACGACTATTCAGTTGAAGAGCAGCAGAGCCCCACATCACAGATTGATGACCTGGGTAGCAGCCAGCCCGTGTATGACAGCTATGAATCAGGTTCTGAGCTGGACACCCAGAACTTCCAAGAGAAGACTGCAGAGCCTTCTCCTCTGTTCACAAATGAAATACAATGCGAGGAAATCAGCCCCCCTGAGTAGAAAATTGAAAAGAAGAGATTTCCCATAGGTCCTATCTATGATGATTACGACTCTGACCCTTGGGAGAGCCAAGAAGAGGCACCAGAAGAACCAGAGGAGCAGTCAAAGATGCAGTTTACAGACTGTGCAGAGCCAGTCAGTGAGCAACCACCACCTGAGATCAGTGAGCCTACTTCAGTTATTCACCCGCCTATGGTTATCAGAGACATTCAGCCGTGTGTGAACAACTTTGTAGCAGAAGAGGCTGTATTTCGCCAATTCCTTGGAAATGGCCACTCATTCGATGACCTTGTTAGCAAATACATGGAGTGGAATTTCCCCTATGCCTTGGAGCCGCCCTATTTCATCTCAACTCCAGCCTGTAAGGAGGAGTTGAAGAGTGTAGCCATTTTGCTATCACGGTTACACCATCTGCTGGTGATCATCGACAGAAGGAAGGAGCTTCTATCCAGGAAGCTGCTTGAATGGCTATGGTGGAAGTTCTTTTTCACCTAGCCCATGTAAAATATTTTATTAGTTTAGGATTGTATATAAATAAGCTCCTTTGAGCATGTATCTTTAGTTTGTTACTTTTATTTTTTGGCCTGTATTTTCAGCAGCAGGATGTTTTGAGCATGACTCCATAGCCCAACAGCAAGGCACTGAAGCTGCGGAATGAGTTCTTAGAGCATCGTAGGGACGACTCTATCCCCCATGGAGCCTAATGTTAGCGATATTTCTTGTTAGCGATATCATTTAGCGCCATCGGCAAAACCTCCACAGGAGGGCTTCATCGAGATATTAGAGATCCCGGGAGCAGAGGTTTCATGCATAGCAGAATCGCAAAACACGATTTCCCGATCGGATCGGGACCGTCCATTGTGCGTGACGCGTGTCAGGAGATCCCAAAAAGTCGGGGATTGGGAAATCAGAGATCCCGTGCACAAGGAGTTCATGCATTTTGAAACTGTGAATACAGAAACTCCAATGGGGAGTTGGACTGCGGTCACATGGAGTGATGGTCACATGGACCAGGCACAGCTAGAAGGGCCAGTACGTGGAAGCGTTCATCGGAGAATCAATGATCGGGGATTCACGAGGACATTGGTTGGTGGCAGTGGAAAGTCTGAAACCCCGATATAGAGTCGGGGACCACCACGGATAGGTGCAGAGGCCGAGAGGAAAGTTAAAAGGACCTGTGGATCGAGTTTGCACAGTGATTCCCGAAAGGAATTTAAAGAGCCGCTTCAGCTCAGAAGAGGGGATTTAAAACGATCCTGAGAGCAGGAAGGCATGGTGATGTCCCATATACCGATTTGATGTGGGCTAAATCCCAGTAGCTGCCAGGAATGAAAGCAGAGAAAAGAGGGTGGTTGAGGCCTCTCCTCAGTCATTTATTTGAAGAGTATGGAGGTCTCAACCAAAAATCTACCCAGGAGGGTCCCCCGTACCGGTTCTCTTCAGGAAAGCCACGTCGAGTCTCCAACTCACCAAAGGAACCTGCACACACCAGTTCAATATTCAAAGGGCTCAGCTACCCCTTGGCGCAAGCCATGCTGAATTAAGGAGGCGTATGACAGGGGAGCAGAGGATAGATTTGATTGAGGCAGACTGATAGCCCATCCTGATAGATAATCTCCTCAACGTCAAGCATTGAATTCATGATATGATCGCGCCTTCAGCACCTAAGTCAGCTCCAAGTATATGTAGGCATTTTTGCCATTTTTGTAAGAATCAATGGTAGAGAAGAGCTCCCGACTGTAAAGTTTAACAGACATCCTAGTTTGTTGGATATGCATCTGTAT
>JASDQU010739709.1:83154-99069 GCA_032191745.1 Picea mariana | reverse complement strand
AATGAGTAGCCTGTACACAAACTTCATCTAGATTCGAAGGATTAAACATGAGTATAGTATGCCTCAAATAACTATGCAAAGCACCAATATATTTGAGCAATGTTTCCTGTGAAGACAAATCAACTCCCAAAACCAAAGCTCTTCTCTTAAATTCCTGAGTAAAACTTTGTACATTCTATCCTTTATCTTGTCTAAAATTCTGCCATTCCATAGTTTCCTTTTGTTTATATGCCAATGGATAAAATTGTTTTTTAATTGCTATAATGAAATCATTCCAAGAAAGCAAAATTTTTCCATGCTTTTTCATTTCCTCCTGAGTCTTAGATTCCCACCAAATAAGTGTTGAACCATCTAATCTTAATGAAGCAAGCTGAATTTTGGTTTCATCATCTTGAATTTTCTGTATTCTACAATATACTTCAATTTGACGTATCCAATTATCTAACTTTTCAGCGTTAACTTCTCCATTGTAAATTGGAAATTCAAATTTTATATCAAGCTTTAATGAAGGAATTTGTGAAGGAGTTTTACCATGCCCCTTTTGAGAATTGGAAAGATGTTTCGAACTGGTAGAAGAAGAAGAAGAAGAAGATGATGATGATGATGGAGGAGAGGGTGGTGGAGGAGCACTATTCCCTCCATTTCAGCCTGGAGTTTTGTCACCACCGCCTCCCTTATGCATTGAAGGGTTGGAGCCTTCACCCTATCACAATATGTTCCTTTCCATCAAGATCTTCATCATCTCTCTCAGCTCCATGACATCCTCTCTAAGATCTTCATTTTCAGCCGGAACACATTCATGACTTTCTGCACGAGCCATGCTTGGTGAATGTCTCTCTGAAACTTGTGATGAATGAATATGCTTCCTCCTTGTCGGATGAGAAATTGGCTCCACAAGTTGACCTTCTCATCTTGTGAGTTTTAGCCTTGTGAGCATCAGAAACAAAACTTGCAAACAATCAAGTCTTCAAAACCAGTGCTTTGATACCAACTTGATCTAAAAATTGAAGAAGACTTGAAAAACTTGAAAATTATTGCAAGTGAATGTTATGTGTTTAAAGCAAATGGATCAGTTTGCAACACATAGATTAAAGGGTTACTTATGCAAATTACACATAGACAGCAACATAATCAATGAACATAAACACATAAGCACAACAATTGATAAAGGAGTTCACCCCTCTCTTGGGCTACATCTCCTAGTCCAGCTTCCAATGGATCATTATTATTAATTTCTCAGAAATTGCTCAAAAACATGTCTTACAATGCTCAAACTGACAAACCGACTGCTCCAATGGCTTCAGATCATCCAAAAACCCCTGTATGGGCTCTTTCAGCACCTCAATCGGTCGAAAAATGAAGAATTTAGGACTCCTGGAAGTCCCCCTCTTCAAGCTTGTTGTCTCTGCATCTACAAAACACACCCTTTCTGATTGAACTTGGCTCACACGCATTTTAAAGTGTGAAAACCAAGCATCGTGTGCAACCGTGCCAACGGTGCAAACCGTAGGATGGTTAAGGGCACACCAGCCCCTAACATCCTAGGCACCTGGGCATATGGTGCATAGGACCATGCGCATGGCAAAAAGGTGGTTAAGTCGTCTTAAAACTACCCGCACTCCAGGTTGGGGTCACATGGGTTAAAAACAAAGAACCACGGGCTATGCCAAACCCCATGCCAACCGTTACAACCACGTGCACAATATACATACACGGTGGTCACATGTAAAGTCAACACAACCATGGGTCGGGGCTAAGCCCCGTCCCGACCCCCCGCCCAATATACAAACATGTAACTTTAAATATTTTTAAACGCACATACATAATAAGCAACAACTTGTGGTCTATTGGTCGGGTGGTGGTGTGAAGGTGCTCTGAGGTGTGGGAGGTCCGGGGGTCGAACCCCGTGGACTCCACCATAAATTTTACATAACAATATAAACCAAACAATGAGTGACACGTGTTGCCCACAGATTGGGCCATGTGTCCTCACACCATTTGCCAGTAAACGGACATGTGTCACTTCTGGATTCGACAGCTACCAACCAATGAATGTTTGCCATGTCACTTCTATACAGTCGTATGGTCCTGCCACGTCAGATCGTACGGACTGTATGGACTATACAGACTGGTACAGTCAGCATCAAAATTTTTCCCTGTTTGGCTTGACGAACAGATCGCTATATCTCTCGCTCCTGACATCCATTTGAGACGAAATGAGTTGCGTTGGGTTCGCAACAATGAGGCCTACGTTATCATCCAGTTTGAAGTGATTCCGAGCACTTTGAATTTTTGAGCAAAATTTGATCCCCTGATCAAATATCCACGTAGAACTTGGGGGAAAAAACATCCTCGTTGAAATTAAAGTTATTGACCCCCCACTCGATTACAATATCTTATTTGGATGTAGTTACATGTACGCTATGAAGGCGATATCCTCTTTTGTGTTTCGAATGATGATCTTCCCCCACAATGAGAAAATCGTCACCATCAACCAAATTACACATTATGATCCTAACCATTATGCCAACATCGATAACATTATTCCCCTTGTCCACACTAGTTCAGATGCTTATTCAATCATCAATGTAGGTCCCATAATTTTTAAGGACCCATCCTTGTTGGGGGCATATCATGGAGTGCCACCCCTCCTACATGTAACACCCCATATTGTGGCCTTAGGAAATTCTAACTTCGATTTTTCTCATCATAGTAATTCATTGCTTAGTAACTATTTAGACTCAGTTAAACTGATATCGACATGTGAGAGGTGTATGTCTAGACTTATTTGTGAGTTGCACAATATTATATATTGTTTTTATATGTTCGTGATGATGATGATTATGTATTTTGGTTAAAAATGTAAATTTAAATGTGAAATTTTAGTAAATGGATATTGTTGATATTATGGTAGCTGCGTGAGGTATTTACCTCCACATGTAACCCTTAAGAGAATATAATATTCCGGGAAGAAAGAAGTAACCCTAAAGCATTGAACATAACCCTAGAAGACAAGTCGGCTCAAGGAAATAATTAATATTAAGTATTTAGTATCTAGAATGAGAAGTCACCCCGACAACTCAATGAACAGTATAAATACAAGTAGTTAGACATCATTTTATACACACTGCTCACAATTTCAGCTGGGAAGAAGTGCACACTATAGGAACTGAGCTAGTGCGCAATTATGAGGAGTAATTGCAGCTAGCAGCTACCGCAATTTGGTTTCCTCGTTTAGGCTCAGACTTTTTGTTGGTTATGGTTGGACTTTCTTATGCATTATCCTTAGTTGGCTATTGGTTTTCTTCAGGAATCATTCTCTTTCAAGGTTAAGGTGCTTGGGGGTGGCTTCGACCTATGTTTGGTAGAGAATATTTCTATATTGTCTATGGTTAAATGAGCACATCCATTACTTCTTAACAGGTTATGGATCCACACTATCTTTGGACAGTCTAACCACTGGAAGACAAATTGGGAGGATTTGCTTAGTTACAGTTGCAATTACAGCCAGTTTTATTTTGCTACAACAATGAAACCCTAACCCTCTTATTGAGTTACCTTAAGTGAACATGTTGACCTAATTTTTGGATAGCCTAGTGCACCCTAGCCTAGCACACCTCCTGGCATTCACAACAAGCCAATACGTCAATTTTTAAGTTTTTGATCCAAATCAAAGGTTGACCAAGTCAAAGTAGTTATCACTTACTCTATGAAGTTAGAAAACAAGTTAGAAGGGGCTTCTAACTTTAGAGTGTGGAAGATGAGTATTGACCTCATCCTCGCCAAGAATAAAGTGTTGGACATCGTGAGAGGAAAGATCATGGAACCACAGTTCGAAGAAGGAAAAGACAAGAAACCTCATAACATTCCAGTTATGGAGAACTATTAAAACACTAATCATAAGTTAGTTGGTTAGTTAAGTTAACCTAACTGTTATACAGTTACATGACAGTTATGGTCTTTTGTGTTATATATGTACATCTATGTACATGATTATTTACAGAAGCATTGATGAATGGAGTATGCCTTTTCTGCCATTGTTTAGTTATCTCCGTTCATCATGGTTTCTTGATTGCTTCTATTATTTCCATTATATTTCTGCTCTTTTCTTCATTATGAATCTAACAGTGGTATCTGAGAATATTGATCTTATGAGCCTGGTAGTTTATCAATTCCTATAATTTTTAGAGTCTATTGAAACTGAAGTCATTTTCCTGTCTGTCTACAAGAGCTACAAAATAATATTGTACTGAGGGTTCACACACACCATCCGTCTAGAAAAGGAAGCCGAGGGTGCTCTATTGCTGGTCAAAGAAGTTGGTCTACAAGTGCTCGGTTTTATGTTTCCATATGCATAGGTGTCACCAAAAGAGCTGGAGTAGATGGACGCTTGTGGGATTGTTCTGGACGAATGTAAGAATGGTTGAATGCTTATGGAGAAGAAGATTATATTTTTAGCCTCTTATAAATCTAGGTCTAAATAATAAACTCGCATCACAACACTAAACAACCCAATGGAATCATTGGATTGATGTATTCATAGTCGTTCCTTTGACGATGGAAATGAAAACTTTCAAAATCCAATACAAGTGAAATTTAGTTAAAGTTCGGAGACCAAAGGGGGTGAAGCCACAAAGAAATCTTGATAATTCATCAACTGTCATCATTACCTGGGACAAACTATTTTCCATAAGAATCATGCATAAGCCTAGTGAAGAACATTGAAAAGAGATCGTCATGTATACAAGGAGCGAGCATTAAACATTCAAGGAAAGTCGATGTGTAAATCGTCCTACATGCTTGGAGAGAGTTAGACGCAACCGAGGAAAGCAAGTGTTCTGTTCTGAGAAAGAAAGTGTTGCAGAGAGCAAACCATGTGAGTGTCCAGCCGAAAAAATAAAAATAAAAATTGTTTTGGTGAGTTTGGTTTGATTTATGGTAGAAAGTACGAGTTCCTTTCGTGGCATTTGCTGTTTGGAAAAATTAGACACAGATATGGAAACCTTTGACCAAAATCTGTTCAAGAACCCCCGGATCTATTTCAAAAACTGTCCACATCAAATCCATTTGTTTTTTTTTTTCGACCTAGATTGGTCCAATCCGTGAAGTGGGTAAAGTATTGCCCTATCCGTTCCTTCACTATGCCTCCTCTCGACCTGCATAGAAGAGTGACTTTAATCTATATGGGTAGATGGAAGTAAAAGGGATGCATTTTTTTAATATTTTTTAAATTCACTTTTATCACAGATCATAAGCATACTTTTTTATAAAAAAGGGGTGATATAATATTTTCTAAGGAATTATATGGGAGTTATAAGATTGAAAATTTATATGGAGGGTTTTTCTCCATTATAATTAAATGTATATGAAGTTATAAGGGTTTCCTTTTGTAGAGGAGTTATAAGAACTATTGTTAAGAGGCTTTGTCAGTATGATTTTTGTAATGGAGTTATAAGGTAGTTGTAAAAAAAAAGGGTTCAACAAATTGTATTTGGTGTTATTTGTAGATCCACCCGAAATTGAATAAGGGGGTCTATATTAGGATATTTGTGTGCATCTAAGTGTTATCCTATAGTTTTTGGCACATTTAAGCACCAGAAAATCACTCTTGGCATGCACAGCAGGATACAAAATTGAATTTTGTGGCATCAACATACAAGCATCTCTCTTCCATATTCTGCATAATGACAAGAATTGAAGAACTATTTACAATATTGTGCACATTAATTAACTCAACTACATAATCTACAATTGCAATAAACAAGTGCACTCTTGGTAAAGTGATTACTTGTTTACAAGTAACACACAAGAAGATTGATATGTTCAAACATCAAAACAAGTTGTTGTCAGATGAGTTAAGTTTTCTTCGACACCAACAATGTGATTACAACAATCAAAATGGCATCAAGGATGAAAATAATCGAGACATTCAATTGACTAGTGATGACAGTCATAAACATGAATATGAGTTGAATAAAGTCCCTATGTCAGAAAAAGTTGCGGATAAATGTATTGTTCGACCATGGGAAGAATTATGATTTAAACGAAATCGATATGGACTAGGATATGTACAGGATGTTGACAACCTTTTTCATTTTCCTAATTATAGCAAACCTATTTTCTTTATGAGTGGAGGTTTTTTGAATGATGATAAGATGACAGAGCTTGTGGATATTGGTAAGGAACAAGTACAGGATATAGCTGATGATGATGTTGCTAATCGGTCAGATAAAGAACCCATATAGTGCGATCACTGGTTTGGCCATGATAAGTCAAACTCTTTTGATCTTCACCCATGCAAATTTTGTGGGAAGAAAAATCATCCCTCAGTAAGGTGTCAAAATCGAAAGTGGAAACAAATTCATTTTGAATGGTTAGGGAATTGGCATTGGAATTTGGAAGCCAATTTATTGGAGCAGTCTTATCACTGGATTTATACACAAGTAGAATCATACTTGATTGGAGATATTTCTACAGTTGATGGACATGAATGTTTTTCAAGATTTTCTTATTTAGGATATGATCGGGGCCCAGTTGATGTAGTCTTCTGAGTTGAAGATCAAGTCTTTAGACTTTACTGGAAGACAATTTGGTTTGCTGGATCTCTTCTTGGCCATACTTGCAAATGATGTTCAAGGGAATTGGAACCACTTGTCCCTGACAGGGGGGAAATCTAGTTGAGTTAGGTTCCAATTTTGATTTTGAGTCAGGATCCAAGTTTGATTTAGAGCTTGTGAACAGATGATCAAGTATGCAACCTATTTCTTGGTATGTAGTCTTTTTCCTTAACATATTGTTGCTGATATGGTTTGTGGTCAGCCTAAAACCACCAATTGAGTAGAAGACATGAAGTTTTGCTTGTTACATTTTCATATTTTTGAGCCTTGAGATATTTTAATTTATGATCAACTTAAAACCATGCCATTTAGTAGAAGAAATCAACTTCTGCTAGACATTCGGTTTGTGGTCATCCTGAAACCACTAGATTGGTTTGTGGTCATCCTGAAACCACCATATGAGTTTGTGGTCAACCTTAAACCACCAATTTAGTAGAAGACATCAACTTCTGCTATTTGTTTTCAGAGTTCAGAGAGCATCTTCATCCAGCCCTCTGAATATTCGCTTCACACATGTGATTGTCAAGTAGTGGCAGTTTTTCAGGCAAGAACAAACTTATGATTAAGGGGGGATGTTAAAACAATAATCATAAGTTAGTTGGTTAGTTAAGTTAACCTAACTGTTATATAGTTACATGACAGTTATGGTCTTTTGTATTATATATGTACATCTATGTACATGATTATTTACAGAAGCATTGATGAATAGAGTATGCCTTTTCTTCCATTGTTTAGTTATCTCCATTCATCATGGTTTCTTGATTGCTTCTATTATTTCCATTATATTTCTTCTCTTTTCTTCATTATGCATCTAACAAGAACTTCAAATACAATGACATCAATTCCATGAGTATCATAGTGGACTCTATAAAGGACCACTTGATACCCTACATCTCCGATCTTGACTCATCTAATAAGATGTATGCGGCCCTAGCAAACCTCTTCTTAGTCAGAAACATTGGATAGATAATGAGTTTGAAGAATGAGCTTCGTGACATGAAAATGAATGATGATGACATCATAACATCATACTTTGTGAGAATATCTCAGTTGAGATATCAAATACAAGCCATTGAAGAGATCATTTCAGAGAAAGAACTGGTAAATATAGTACTCAATGGTCTTCCCAAGACATGGGATGCATTTTCCACAAGAATGAACACAAGGAAGGAGTATCCCACATTTTAATAACTTTGGACTTGTTGTGCACAAGAAGAATCAAGGATTAGTGCAAAAGAGAAACCCCAAAAGAAATAAGATGATCAAGCCTTCACAACAAGGTCTAGGAATTTCAGGAATAAAAAGTTCTGCTCTAGGAAGAAACCAAATCAAGAGAAAGATATGTAAAAAATAGGACAAAGGATACTTTTTCTTCTAAAACAAGGCCAAATAGGACAAAGCATACTTCTTCTAAAACAAGGTAACAATATTCTTCATAATTCTTGTACATACCATGTTTACATATTTTATGTACATATCTTGCATATATATTTCTTAGAAGATAATATGTTCAAAGAGAAACAATACCTATGGAATAACCATGAGATAAGGATTGTTATCACGATGACTACAAGTCATGAAATACACATTAAAGGATGAAGTGCATCAACAACCCCTGGTAACAATTCATGTGGAAATTATTAACATAAGTAACAGCTGCAAGATAAGCCAAAATCAAAATCAAACTTGAAGAAACCTAGAAGAAATAAAAACAAAAAGAAGTCAGAAATGAAGAGGAAATTGGAAAAAGACCTGTGACACTTTGCAAAAGGCAATAAGGATGTAGACGAAAGCATGGACGCTCTTAGATGGAGGTAGCCAATTATATAATTCCAAAAGAAGAGCATGCATTCATGCATGCAACAAGGATTAGGAGGGAGCTAATCCTAAACAATATGATCCATTGAGGATTATGTAGTATCTATCCATGTTCCCATGAATGGTAGCAACCATGAAAAGCAACATGTGTTTAGTTTGAATTGACAAGAAGTCTTCTTCGAAAAGAAGCCTTAAAGTATCCCTGGTTGTCCATCCACATCCTGAAAGGAAGAAGTTGGAATCTTCAGGGCATGGAATATATATAAAAATCCATGGAACCAAGAGCCAAAGAGAAACATGAGGAAGAACATGAAGATTCAAAGAGAGAAAGAAAATCCAGAACAACTAGTCATTATATCAAGAATCACAAGACTATCAGCTTGATCTAAACCTTATAGAACCAATCAAGCAGAAGAAATGAAAGTTGTGATAAAGAAAAATGTATGGAAGACTTATGAATGGAAGAATTGTGAGACCCAGAACTAAAGGTTCTCCCAGATGGAGGGAGAAGACTATGATGATAGCTTGTTCCAATAACCAGACATACCTGAGCCATTATATCTCCTACAATATCCATGGGTTGGAGTTCACATCAGATGAATGTAAGGATTGTTCTCCTCAACAGAGTAACTAAACAAAGAAGCATATGTAGAGAAACCTCAAGGTTTTGAGGTATACCAGAAAGAGACTCTTGTATGTAGATGGAAGAATATCTTGTATGGTTTCAAACAACTTGGTGCATAGCCTCCAATGCACAACAAAACCGTGGTGAAAAACCTTATATAAAAAACATATTGTATTAGAATGGTTACTCAGAAGTCCAGGATAATGGATTGCTAATCCATGAAAAAATCTCATGATGACAGAAGAAGTGCCACTTGGATATGTTCCAGTTTCAACCTTGCCACGATGTTATGAGCTAGAAGGAAACAAAAGAGTTGAATCCAACTATGATATACTATAATGATCAAAGATATATGAAGCATTCAGAGAAACCCAATGTTCCAGAAAAACTGAAGTACATTGAGATCAAGCATCACATTCTCCGTGATGAGGTCCGGAAAGGATAAATGGTTCTCCAATATATCTCCACAGATGAGAAAATAAGCATATATTTTGGTAAAGCCCCTGTCCAAGACGAAAGAGTTTTCTTACTCAAGAAACAAACGGGAGCTCGTGGAGATGACTTCCTTATTGAAAATGGAAGAGATGACTCCCAGGTTGGGAGAGAGCACTGGTGTGTTATTGATTTATGGACAATCATTTTTTTCAGTTCGAAAATGGTCCAAGATGAGTAGTTACTTTCCAGTTCGGAAAGTGGTTGGAGATTTTTGACGGACATGCATTTTCCAGTTTGGAAAATGGTCCAGATCGAACGATCATTTTCGTTATGAAAATGGTTTGATGGATTGTTGATGCACCATAGACAATGATTCCCCTTGTGGCCAGTTTGGGGGAATTGTCTAGGAAAATATTTCTTCTTGGAAGTGACTCTCAATAGTGTTCAAGAAGACTAGTATGCCTCCCCAGACAATCATTCTTTCGAAGATCACAGTTGTGAGCAGTTTCGAAGAATGGTCCATTTTGGAGGTTGGTGCAGGACAGTCATTTCCTTAGAAAATGGTTCGTATAGTCATTCCCTAGGACATATTCATTCTCTCTAGGATTCACTTTGTTTAGTGCCGAAGGAATGGCCCATATAGGTGAACATTCCATGTTCAACAATCAGGGACATGCATTCCCTAGGGCAGACTCATTCTCTCTAGGTTGCAGTTTTCTTAGTGTCGGAGGAATGGCCCAGATAGGTGAATGGTCTAGGCTCAGAAATCAGGACAACTATTCTTCTATGCTTGAGAAGAATAGTCCAGTAGCTCATGAATGATGTTTTACCTTCTAAGGGAATATTCGCTTCCATATCTCACAGTTGTGAGTGGAAGAATGGCTGAGATGACTTAGTTTATATCATGATATTGTTCTTCTTTGCAGGTTGACATCATATGATATGATTTCTATGGAGATTGTATGTCTTTGGATAGTAATGTATGCTACTATGGTGGATGTGTTCCACTGGTTGTGACTATGTGTCAATGATTAAGTAGCTATGTGCTACTTGGTGTGGTACCGTACCACTGGATTGTAGTTGTGTACTACTATGGATAGACATAGTTGTGTTCTATTGAATGACATCATTCTGGTTGCCTTGTAGACTATCAATATTGTTGAAAATGATTATCAACTAGATGGATGATGAGTGTACTGATGGACAGATATTCTCTAGAGGGAAAATGGTCTAGGAAATTTATTCTTCTAGGACATATGCCCAGATTAAAAGAATGGTTTTTGTATCACTCCTTGGAGTGAGTGACTTATTCAACATCATGTCTGATTACTCAAATGGAGTATGGATTTGATAGATGATGCAGTTGATGTTGTCAGATGACACTAATAGTGGTGATGGTGCTCGTGATCTAATCATTAGATAGTTTATACGACTATGATGATGCTATCGGTTGAATGGTATGTTTGTGCTCAATACCATTGCCTTCAATACCTCCCTAGCTAGGAGGGAGTGTTGATATTATGGTAGATGTGGGAGGTATTTACCTCCACGTGTAAGCCTGACGAGAATAGAATATTCTGGGAAGCAAGAAGTAACCCTAAATCATTGAACGTAACCTTAGAAGACAAGTCGGGTCAAGGAAATAATTAATATTAAGTATTTTGTCTCCAGAATGAGAATACGACCCAGATAGCTTAGGGAACAATATAAATACAAGTAGATAGACCTGATTTTATATGCACTTCTTAGAATTTCAGCTGGGAAGAAGTGTGCACTATAGAAACTGGGCTAGTGTGCAAGTGTGGGAGCAGCTGTAGCCGATAGCTACTGCAATCTGGTTTCTTGGTTTAGGCTTAGAATTTTTGTTGGTTATGGTTGGAATTTTTATCAGTCTTGGTTATCTTTATGAATTAGCCTTGGTTGGCTATTGGATTTATTCCGGAATCATTCTCTGTCAAGGTTAAGGTGCTTGGGGGTGGATTTGACCTATGGTTGGGTGATAATATTGCTATATTTTTTATGGTTAAATGAGCACATCCATTACTTTCTAACAGATGCCAATTTAATTTATGTTGTGAATGCGTAAGATATGCAAGGAATGATAAAAATAAACATTCATTTCTTAATTGAACATCAATACAGATATGGATTCTTATATGAAATTATGACGTATATACATGGATATGAGTTATTGGTGAACTAACCTATAGGTTGATGAGATATGTGAGAGATAAATGACTACAATGATGAGGTAACATTGATGTCGTACACATCAAGAATATATTGTATGCTATAATTTATAATTACTGTTTAATTTACGATTCAAAATATTGCTATGATTTGTGGTAAGTGTGGTTTTGATAGGACACACATCTTTCCCAGAGTGGTTGTTGATGATGTGACTCTAAGAACAATAGTTTCATAGTATGGCTTAATGTAGGGTGTTGAACCTAGTTCTATGAGGAGAGATGGAAGTTCTTCCCACCATTTATCCTCTAAAGCCTAGAGTTGTGGGAGTTCTATGTGAATTCACACTCCCCTAGATGTGTGATGGTGATGGCTAGTTTCCTACTGGGGAAGCTTGGTCAAGATGTATGACACTTCTGCTTAGGGGTTCTATATGGAGTTAGGTCAATATAGTTGACGCTCCATATTAGTCCAGCAAAGGAAAGGATAGGCTGGAAGATGGAAGTAGGTCAGAAAGGAAGGATGCTTCGATGTTAGTTGAGAATATTGATTGGGGATTATATGTGCCACTATTGTTTACTCACTTCATTCCTACCATGTTTAAAACCCTCTTTTGATTCCATTTTTATCGTGATTCGTTGTCCTACATATATTAGTGTGATCATATAAGAACTATACAATACAGGTAGTTGTTGTTTATTGTTAGTACATGCATGGGATATGTGTCCACTAGATACACACACATACCCTACACATGTACACTAGTACAATTAATTAATATATTAGTTATTAAGCTAGATTATTGAGTAGTTAATTGAATTCTTATTGTCTATGTAAATTATATTGCATACAAAATATCTAGAAGCATTAAATACCTTCTTTGACTTGATTGATGGTTGTTTTGATGAATTAAGTGAGCATGGTGGGTTTTCATGTACATTGCGGGGAAAAATGTCAAATTGCATTGGTTAGCTAGCATGAGAAGAAAGACATTGCATTTTATTTATTGTTGTTTTATGCAAGTCATTTATATTTTAGTTTTATTTTATACTTTTCCCAAAAAGATAGATAAGTGAGGTTGATGGTTAATAATCAGGGTGGTTGAGGAGATTTGGGGAATGGGAAATGAAAAATTGATAAATAAAAGAGGATGTTGAGAGGTTTGCGTAGGTTGAGAGGTTGGACAAGTCTTGGAAGATATATTTATTATGATGGTTTTCTTTGAGCCTGTTGTGTTTGTTTCGTCACTTGGGTGAGAAAAAAAAGGGCACTTACAAGTCTAGTTGGGCTTGCTTGACAAGACAGAGGTTATTGTATGAATTAAACAATCCAAGCACATGAAATAAAAAAACAAATAAGATAGAAACAACTAAGGAAATAAAACTAAAATGCATAAGAAACTTTGAACCAAAATCAAGCAGCCAAATGACCAATGTTTATGCCACCAATGGATAACTATATTAGTTGGCAAACACTGTAGAGAAAGGAGGACTTGTGTATCCCCTATTCATCCTTGGGAGGGCTCTTGAGTCCCCTATTTGAGAGCTCTTCTTACAATGATAAACTAGAAAGAAAATGGTGAATAAATCCAACCCTATTCCCTCAAGAGGTGAGTTGAATAGCTTATTGAGATGTTGCTAGAATGCAGCAAGAAGAAAAGAGGTTTCTTGAGGGAGGATAGAGGCAACATAAAATTACTATGAGATTCTTAAATTCTTAGTGCACCCATGGCCTCCATTTATAGCATGTATTTGAGGCAATATTCAACCAGTTCTTAGTGTGGAAAAGGGGCCCTTTAGGGAAACCTTAGGTATTTGACCAACCCCCCATTCAGATTCAGCTATGATTTGAGGGTCAAATCAAGTTGGGAACTGGTCCAGAAGTGGGTGAGGGGACGACAAGAAACATAAATGTGTCGTTCACAGGAGTGTGTGAATTTTCTCGTACACAGTCGCGCATATGGCACATTGTGCACTCTATAGGCTTCTTTGGCCTATGCACTATGCACGCACTTCCTTTAGTGCTTCAACGCATGTCAATTTTTTACCAGTTGTATAGTTTTTTCCCATTGGAAATTCTTTTTGGGTGATGCAGGTGAACTAATAGGTGTTTGGCAATGCTGTATTCCTGTAATGATTTTCATGCAGTGTTGCGGATGAAATTTTAGTGATAACAGATGCCCCCTGATGTGTGAGTTTAGGAGCATAGGTATAAATGAAATACATCAATGTTTCTTCTACTGAGAGTACCATTATAATGAAGAGTGTTGATAGGAACTGCAAGAGTGATTTCTCGGAGTGAGAGGGGAAACTATGGGACCCAAACCTTTCTCTAGGTAGAGAAATAAAATGTGTATACAAACAAGGCAGGCATGCCCCATGCTCATGTCATGTAACAAAAACAAACGTAAGATGATAACTGAAGTTGTATGGTGATGTAGATAACTGCAGTGCCCTCTGGGGTGGTTTGATAATGGTAGATGACAATTCTGATAATGAACATACTTTGAAAAGAGGCAAGGCCACCTATAATAAGTGTCGATGACTCATAGGCATTGATGGCCTAACAAAATCAGAGGTCTTCAACTAGTATAAAACAACTGCAATAGTCACATAGTAAGACCCACCGTAACATGAGATTTTGTTGAAGTCGAATATCATGGGGGTCAATGACATCAGAGAGCGATGATGGTTCTCTTTGTGTCGTTCGAGACTCCTCATTGTAAAGGTAATGAGAGTTAAGATATTGTCACCCTTCTAGAAACTGTGTTGGTGTTGACATAAAGGGAGATGTGACTCCAAGAATAAAAGGGCTTCATGAAATCCACTAGGTAAAATCAGGAACTAATAGAGAACATGAAAAAAGTCAAGATGCGGTGAGACTTAAGACTTTCCTTGGTTGGGGATATGTTTGAAGGATGAGTGGAAGCAATCGTGAAATTGTATCTAGTGTCAGGGGGACAACTAGAAATGGGGTTAAAGTGTGTTAGAGTCATGACAAAGTGGACAAACTCAGAGATAAGGGGTACATGAACTGTCAGATACTCAGGGTTATGGACGATGTCAACATGAGGAAAGGATAGGGAATTCCCCAACCAAGGGTGGAATGGGTTTCTTTGCTAGAAAAAAAGAAGGTCGTCAAGGGTGACACTAAAAAGCTAAGTAAAGGATGGAAACAAAGAATTTTTACAATTACCAAATAAATAAAGAATAATTTGTGATGATTGTACAGATATAGAAACGTGTGCCCCAGTGCAAGATGGCTTGGCTTGTGAGGGTGCAAGTTGTGTGGAGAAATGGTGGAGGGTGTGATCCAGGTGGATATCGGTGGCCACCCACCTTTTCCAAATGGCTCAAAACAACTTTCTGGCAATTTTGGCAATTTACTATTTTTAGCAGGTTTTAACTTCTGAGGCCATTTTGAGAGCCTAAATGAAGGTTTTTCGAGATAGAGGTTCTCAATGATAGTCAAAGGAATAATTGAGCCCCCAAAAATAATCTCCTTTNAAGGTTTTTCGAGATATAGGTTCTCAATGATAGTCAAAGGAATAATTGAGCCCCCAAAAATAATATCCTTTACGATACCTTTCCAACGAGCTATCACACGCCTAAAACGGAGATCGTATGCAAAAGTTACGACCCCGGGAAGTTGATGCACCAACTTACCCAAACGAGGCCCACATGACTTTTGGCGCTTCATCTCCTAGGGTTAGGTTTTTGGATGTCTAGGACTTGTGGCATTCCTGTCTATTGTAAAAAGGCCTTTTGAGCCTCATTGTAATCATCTTCTTGCGAATGCGAGTAGCCGTCACATCTCTTCTCAGAGATAAGCTGCCACCATTCTAGTGAGTCTTTCACTCTATAATTTTACAGTCTCTATACATTTATTTCATTAATAGAAATCGTGTATTACTGTATCTCTGTGTTTATGGTTGCATCTCTGATATATTTCTGTTATATTACTGGATATACGCGATATCTATGTGCATTTCTTTATTATATCTCCGCTCTCATTTCGTGCCGAACATAAATCCGGATCAGTGGTATATGAGCAGGCTGCTCTTGATTGTTTTTCAGTGCATGTCCCTGACGAGGTCTGAGTATAGCAAGTTGGGTCTCGAGCTTGTCTCTCTTGAGGAAAATCGCTCTCACACACCCAAGAAACCCTCAATGGCGGAAGAAAAGAAAAACGATGGAGCAGACGATCCTATCAGTCTGTTGCTTGAGCAAGCTC